>CM039603.1:41600089-41625852 GCA_022457205.1 Saccharum spontaneum
AATGTGGTGTCAAGTTACTAAACATAATTACATTATAAGTTACCATTAATAAAGTTACATGACATAAAGTTACATAATAAAGTCACATGACATTACTATTATTAATGAAGTTACCTGTCATTCTATTAAAATATTACAATGTTACAAAACCTTACATATTACATGAGGAGGTTAATAAAGTTAATTGAAAGTACCATTAATAAAGTTACTTGCCATAAAGTTACATAATAAAGCCATTCTATTAATAAAGTCGCTAGGTCGTCGTGTCTTGTTCGTCTGGTCGTCGCTAGGTCATCGCTAAGTCGCTAAGTAGGAGTTTGGTCGTCGTGTCTTGTTCGTCCGATCGTCGCTAAGTCGCGGGCATAATGAAGTTACTATCACATGACATAATGAAGTTACTATCACATGACATAATGAAGTTACTATCACATGACATAATGAAGTTAATAGACATTAAATATTAGAAGACTTTATTAATAAGTACCATTAATATTAGAAGACTTTATTAATAAGTACCATTAATATTACAAGACTTTATTAATATATTACATAATTGAGTAAGGTGTTTAATTATATTAAAAGTTACTTCACATCATATATATAAGTCGCTAAGTCATCGCTAAGTAGCTAGATCGTCGCTAAGTAGCTACGTCGTCATGTCTTGTTCGTTAGGTCGTCGCGCTAGGTCGTCGTGCCTTGTTTCGTCTGTTCGTCGCTAGGTCGTCACTAGGTCATCGCTTGGTCGTCACTAGGTTCGTCCGGTCGTCGCGGTCGTCGTTAGGTTCATCCAGTCGTCGCTAGGTCGTCGCTTGGTTCGTCCGGTCGTCGCTAGGTCATCGCTTGGTTCGGTCGGTCGTCGCTAAGTCATCGATTGATCGCGTCGCTAAGTCGTTAGGGTTTCGAATAAAATTACGGCTGTTAACATTCGTGCTCTCTTTCTCACGCCAAGTCTGCTCTCGGCTCGATGGTCGGCCACAACACACATACAACACAGCGTTGTCCGCGGCTCGACGGCCGTCCACAAACACACATCCGCGGCTCGACGGCTGACGCAACACACACATACAACACATGCTCACCGTCTTGCGCGTGTGAAGGACAGAAAGGCGGCGCTCCCTGCTCGGCCGGAGTGAAGATGGCGAGGCGGCGCTCCCTGCTCGGCCGGAGTGAAGACGGTGAGGCGGCGCTCGGCCCCTGCTGCTCTGGCCGGCCGGAGAAGAGGCCGGCGGCAGCGACCGTCCCTGGCCAGAGAAGAGAGGGCTGGCCGGAGAAGAGGCCGGCGACGGGCCTCTGGCCGGAGTTGAAGGAGGTGGCGGCGCACGCGGGGAGGGGCGAGGACTGCCGGTCGGAGAAGCTCTAGGCGCGAGGCGGCGGCGCGCGCTCGCAGGGAGGCGGCGGGGCGCCTCTGCTGGCACGGGGAGGACAGGCGCGCGTCCGGAGAAGGACGAGGACGGGGAGGAGAGGCGGCGGCGCCTCTAGCGCGGGGTGAGCGGCGAAGACGGCCGGAGAAGGACGAGGAGGCCGCGGCGCGCGCGGGCCACGGCGCGCGCGGCTTGGGGAAGATCGGAGAGGCGCGGGCGGCGGCAGATGCTCCCTCTGGCAGCGGCTGCTCGGGGCGGAGGAGAACGACGACGCTGGAGACGGCGGTGCGTGAGACGGCGGCCCGAGACACGGCGACAGGGTGACGCCAGCGGCTAGCGCTACGTGGTTGAGGGCGGGGTGGATCGGAGGAGGAAGACAACACGGCCTTAAATATCTGCGGGGAACTTTAGTCCCGGGTGGTGGCACGCACCGGGACTAAAAGCCCTTTAGTCCCGGGCGGTGGAACACACCGGGACTAAAGATCAAACCGTTAGTCCCGGTTGGTATCACGGCCCGGGACTAAAGGTGACCTTTAGCCCCGGTTGGTGTTACCAACCGGGACTAAAGGTTTTTCTAACCGTCTGTTTATACATAAGATTATTTTTCCTCTTAATGCAACTGGAAGCAATTGCGTCATAAGCACATGGCAGTCATGCGACTTTAAGTTCAGAAATTTTTTCTCGGGCACATTTATTATACCTTTTATATTAGAGGAGAATCCAGATGGGACCTTAATGCTGCTTAAGCATTCAAACATGATTTCTTTCTCTTCATTGCTAAGAGTGTAGCTTGCAGGTCTTAAATATTGGCGTCCATCATCTGTCTTCTCTGGATGCAGGTTGTCTCTCTCTTCCATGCGCTGTAAGTCTTGTTGTGCTTCAAGTGAATCCTTAGGCTTCCCATACACACCCATGAATCCTAGAAGGTTCACACAAGATTCTTTGTCAGGTGCATGCATGTATCTTCTGGATTTCTAATCCCAAAGGACAGACGACCTGTTTTCCTTCGTACGTAGTGGTGGGCAATTCATTAGGGTTTGGAAGCATCTTTTTTTGGATCTTCAGTAATTGTCCAAATGCCTTATCGGATACACCATTATGTGCCTTCCATTTCAACAACTCCAGTGTTGTACCCAATTTTTTTGCCCATCTTGGGCGGATGGGTATAGTAATTTCTTGTAATCTTCTAGCATGCGGTCAAACTTTGCCTTCTCTTTTTCACTTTCGCATTCTTTCTGTGCATCACGAATGGCATCACCAAGAGCATCATCTTCTGCACCTCCTTCTTCTTCAGCTTCTCCCATTGCTGTATCATCGAAGCCACCGAATTGAGCAATAGTGTCGTCAGGCTCCAGTTGTTCTTGTTCTTCTTCATATTCTTCCATCATTATCCCGGTTTATCCATGCTTGGTCCAACAAATATAGTTTGGCATGAAACCCGACTTCAACAAATGTGAGTGAATATTTCTAGAGCTAGAATATTCCTTCAAATTCTGACACAAGGCACATGGGCAACGTATGAATCCATCCCGCTTGTTTTCCTCGGCCACTCTTAAGAAATAATGCACACCATCAATTAATTCTTTGGAGCGGCGATCGGCATTGTACATCCAACCACGTGTCATTGTCTGCATTGCAACATAAAGTATGATAAGTTTCTAATTTTTACTACAGAAATAAAAGTTTCTAATTTGGTAGGCATACTAGTTATAATTAACTAATTAACCCGGTCACAAATTGCAAATTAATGTATGATAAGTTTCTAATTTTTTATAAAGAAATGAAAGTAATAAATAACCTAAAATTCTCTATTTCTTCATTTTCCAAACAAGCAAAATTAAAAACACCAAAGTTCTCTATTTCTCTAAATAATCAAGAAATTTGGTAGGCATACTAGTTATAATTAACTAATTAACCCGGTCAAAAATTGCAAATTAAAGTATTATAACCTAAAATTCTCTATTTCTATTTTTTCTAAACAATCAAAACTAAAAAACACTAAAGTTATTTATTTTTCTAACTAATCATGAAATGTGGCATGCATACTAGTTTAAATTAAATAATAAACCCGATCACAAATTGCAAAAATAAAGTATTCTAAGTAACTAACTAACACATAACCTAAAATTCTCCATTCTTATTTTTCCTAAATAAATTTTATATTCATACTTAGTTATAATTAAATAATCCTTCAAACGTATTATTTATACTTAGTTATAATTAACTAATTAACCAGATCACAAATTATAAACTAAAGTATTATCAAATGTTATTTTTAAAAAAACTAATTATAATGAGAAACCATAAATTTAGTATTTTTCTAACTAAACCAAAAAATATGGTAGACATAATAGTAATAAATGGTGTATACTAATTTTTAGGGTCTTAATTGTAGTTATCTACATTAAAATATTTAAACGATGAAGTGATTGGAGTTTAAAATAGTGTAGAAATCAAAAAATAAAAAAACCACATGTACAACACCACAAAATGAGATAACCTGCAGCTAAAACTTGAGAAGATGAAGTTAGTAACCTCTAAACAAGTAAATGACGGCGTAGAAGTGATGAAATGAATCAATAGCCGGAGATGTGAGCACAAATCAATCAAGAACACATGAAGAACATGAAGAACAAAGAAGAAAGTGAGCTCGGGCAGCTCGGCCAGGGGAGGAAGAAGGATTCAAATATGGAGGGAAGGATTTAATCCCGGTCCCTAACACTAACCGGGACTAAAGTCCCATCTTTAATCCCGGTTGGTGTCACAGACCGGGATAAAACCTTTAGTCCTGGCCGGTGTCACAGACCGGGACTAAAGATGGACCTTTAGTCCCGGTTGGTAACACCAATCAGGACTAAAAGTCCTCCTGCAGATGCCTGACACCATAGCCATTGGGGCTGGGGACTTTTAGTCCTAATTGGTGTTACCAACCAGGACTAAAAGTACCTTTAGTCTCGGGCACCATTTTTTTCGAGAGCTATTGCTCATTTTGCCCAAGTAACAAAGGCCTGTTCGTGACATGATTCTAGCAGCGCAGGATTTCAAGTCGAACTAACCTAGTACTGGGATTTGCAATTATCAGCTAGCTGACAACGGTGTGCCATGTATAATTAAGTTAACCGAAATATACTATATACATATATATACTACTATATGTCAATATCCGCTATACTCCTATGTCATTTGACACCGGAATCCTGACATGGTACGCGACAAATGCTGCAGCCTATGCAGAGAGAAGATGCAAACAGTGTCTGAACAGGCAGTCGCGCACCATGCTCCCAATTAGCAAAGACACAAGCTCTCGAAGCGCGCGCTCCTACCACAGTGCTGCTGGACATGCCGACAAAATACGTGGGTCGTCCGGCCGATGGGACGCCGCTTGCCGGACCTGCGCACACGCGATCGGCCCAACAAATCTGTCTCCTTCTTTTCTCCGTATGTCTCCCGTCTCTCCCCGTCGCACGCCTTACGGTTTCCGTACAGCCGTCGGCCCGTCCCACTCCGCATTCGCTGCAATGGCCATCTCCCCCCACGCGCCCTCATTCTGCGCTGCTCGCTGCTCGCTCTTACTCGTCGTGCGCCCAACCCAGGCATCTCGCTCCTTGCTCCGCAGTCCCACCTGCGCCGTTGGGCGCGCCGACTGCCTCTGCTGATGCTGGCGGTGTTGTCGCGTACCTTAGGTCAGTCCCATCGAGCCAAGGGCACCCACGAACGCGGCCCATGTTGCAGTGCTCGCGCGATGTCGCTCGGTGTGGGCTCCCACTCGGAGGCCGAAATCAACCGGCCTTGTCCTCTCTCTCCCCATATGTTGCAAATGTATGTTCAAGTGTTTCAGGTGTTATCACAGGTATGTTGCAAGTGTTTCATATGGATGTTGCATATATGTTGCAAGTGTTTCAGAGGCATGTTGCAAGCATTTGTTCAAAATGTTTCATCTGTTTCAGACGTGTGTTGCAAGCATTTTCGATCTGGATGTTGTACATATTTCACATATATATTGCAAGAGTATGTTCGAAATATTTCAGTTATTTCAGTTTTATGTTACAATAAGTGTTTTCATGTTGCAAGTTGCAAGTGTTTTATCTCGATGTTGCATATATTTCACACACATGTTGCAAGTGTATGTTCAAATGTTTCATCTGCTTCAGACATATGTTGCATTCAAGTGTTTCATATCGTAAGCATTTTGTGTTTGAAAGGTACGTTCAAAGAGTCATGGGGGCACAACTTGGGAGCGGAGGAAGGGACGTGGCGAGTCGGGTGCCGGCAGATGGGGCGCGTGGCGCCCCTAGGTTCTTGCGGATAGGGCGTGATCGTCCTCATATACTTGCTCCTGTGTCTTGCATGCAAGGAGAGAGAGGAGCGGTCAGGGGTAGATGAAAGGTCCTGACGGCTAGAGCAGGGTGAATAGCCTATTAAAAATATCTACAACAACACTCAACAAACCGATTAGACAAAAATAAGGCGAAGCAAATGTTGCGCTAGACAACTAAAAATATAAGCCACCTACCACAATTCTAGTTTCTATAGTCTCTATGCACACAAAGACTATGTCATTACACCAAGTGAGCTCTCAAAGACTAACTCAAGAGCCACACTAACCACTAGACCCGACATAAGCTAGCTCTCAAAACTAATTACACTAAAGGGCATAGCAACACTAGGAATGTAAATACAAGAGAAAGTGGTGATAATTATACCGACGTGTCAGGGTATGAGCCAATCACAAGATGGAGCCAATCAATCAATTACAAGATAACCAATGAAATCCTCGGACAAGGTGACACAAGATTTTGTACCGAGGTTCACTTGCTTGCTGACAAGCTAGTCCTCGTTGTAGCGATTCACTCAAAGGTTCACGCACTAATTGGCATCACACGTCAAACCCTCAATAGGGTGCCGCACAACCAATACAAGATAAGGATCACACAAGCCACGAGCAATCCACTAGAGTACCTTTTGGCTCTCCACCGGGAAAAGGTCAAGAACCCCTCACCATCACCACGATCGGAGCCAGAGATAATCACTAACCTCCGCTCGATAATCCTCGCTGCACCAAGCCGTCTAGGTGACGGCAACCACCAAGAGTAACAAGCGAATCCTGCAGCGAAACACAATCACCAAGTGCCTCTAGATGCAATCACTCAAGCAATGCAATTGGATTCACTCCTAATCTCACAAAGATGATGAATTAATGATGGAGATGAGTGGAAGGGCTTTGACTAAGCTCACAAGGTTGCTATGTCAACGCAAATGGCCAAGAAAGTGAGCTTGAGTCGGCCATAGAGCTTAAATAGAGAGCCCCATGAATAGAGCCATTGGGCTCCTCACTATACGTTTTCTCGAGGTGACCGAACGCGCCGATCAGGTATGATCGGACGCACGCCTCAGCGTCCGGTCAAAAGATGTCGTCCACGTGTCACTCCCATTTAACCTCGTGCTTATAATTCCAACGGTCAAATTCAAACCCTCATGCGTTAAGTTGAGACCAGATGCACCAGGTGTTGATCGGACGCACTAGCACGGCGTCAGGTCAACACAAAATGGCATGCCGCCAACAGATGACTGGACACGCCGATCCCTTTCGGCCTCCCAGCATCAGATCATTTCTAGAGAACTCCTCGAGCAGCAAAACAGTGATTGGACGTGTCAGATAAACCATGACCGGACCCAGGCTAGCGTCTGGTCAGTTCTTCTCCTCTGCGCACCAAGCCACACGATTAACGTCAGCATACGTCATCCCCTGATCGGATGCAGGCCCTGTGCGTCCGGTCACTTTCACAGCGCTGAGTCCGGTCACGATCCAACAGAACCTGAGCTTGCCTAGCACTTTTATAAATGACCGAACGCTGAAATGACGAGTTCGGTCACACCAAAACCAGCGTCCGGTCAGTGAAAGACAGCTCCTCCACTTCACCAACTTCTCCACCCTTGATCAAACGTGCCAACCACCAAGTGTTTCACCTTATGCACTTATGTTAGCATATTTTCACAAATATTTTCAAGGGTGTTAGCACTCCACTAGATTTAAATGCATATGCAATGAGTTAGAGCATCTAGTGGCACTTTGATAACCGCATTTCGTTACGAGTTTCACCCTTCTTAATAGTACGGCTATCGATCCTAAATGTGATCACACTCGCTAAGTGTCTTGATCACCAAACCAAAAAGCTCCTATCAAGTTTCACCTTTGCCTTGAGCTTTTTGTTTTTCTCTTTCTTCTTTTCCAAGTCCAAGCACTTGATCATCTCCATGGTTACACCATCATCATGATCATCACCATTTGCTTCACCATTTGGAACGTGCTACCTATCTCATGATCACTTTTATAAACTAGGTTAGCACTTAGGGGTTCATCTATTCACCAAAACCAAACTAGAGCCTTCAGAAGAGCGGCGGGCGTGGGGTGGGGCGAGGCAGATGGGGGTGGGGTACGCATGTGGGGTGGGACGAGACGGGCGGGGACGGGCGCACATGTGCAGCAGCGAACGACGCAGCGACAGGCGTGGGCAGGCGGGCTGGCGACCGATGCCGGTGTCGCGCGATGGCGTTTTTATGATGGGCCGTTCTGTTAGACGGTTTCAGTGGGAGTGTTCCCAGGTTACCGTCCAACTCCAACAGAATCCTATCCTATGAGACATCTTGGCACCAACAATTGCCAATACAGAACAACCCGAAACCTGAAGACGGATATCTATGCCCAAATAAGAAATTCTACCTCTATTCCAAATTATAAGACATTTTGGCATTTAATTTCTAGATACATAGAATTGCTATGGATCTAGATATACACTTATGTCTAGATCCATAGTAAAATCAATAAATCTAAAAAAGCCAAAATGTATAGTTTGGAACGGAGGGAGTACAATATACTCTCTCTATTGTACTCGACATAACCTATATTTAGGTACATAGCAAAAGCTATAAATCTAGAAAGATCAAAATATCTAATATCATATAATTTGAAACAAAGTATCTTTTTAATATATATTATCTATAAATCTAAATGTATTACATCTAGATATATAATAAAAACCATATATTTAAAAGGTCAGAACGATTTATATAATTTAAAATAGAGAAAGTATGTGATATAGGATAGCCTAACGATCAGCAGGCTTCTCCTACCCCTTGTGTGCAAACCTCCATACACATCAAACTATCAAATAGAGTAGGAGGAAATACCATCTGTTGATATGTTCGATGATTGATCGAACTCCATAGTCCAGACCGTGGACAGTTGTAGGGCTCAAATGACCAGGCGGATTAGCATGAAAACAGGTCCCTATATTTAGGTCTGGTTTGGCATGACACCACCACCCGCTCCTGTAGCTTTCTGGATCTATTTTGTGTCAGAGGTAAAACTAGACAACTTCATCCAAGAAGTCTCTAAAAATATGCTTTCAGAAGGTAGGAAGAAAACATAGAGCTAAAAATAGTAGCTTCATCAAGCTCCAACCTAGATCCATAGGCCCCACCATGCTTGCGTCAAGCTCCAACCTAGATCAATAGGCCCCACCATGCTTGCGTGTCAGATTTGCTTCCGCTGACATGAGGACGGGCGTGCAGGTCGTCGTGGCACAGCCACTAGGGCACGGCCGTCGGGGCACATAGCTCACCGCCGAGACTGGGCGGGGCTTGCTAGGACGTGCGACCATCAGGGCGTGGTCGCCTAGTGCACATTGGCTGGGGCACACGGCCACCGAGAGGGCGTGTAGGTGGCTCCAAGAGGGTGCGTGGCCACCGGGGCATGGTCACCTGGCACACATCTGCCAGGGCATGCGGCCACCGAAGAGAGAAGATGAGGGAGGTGTCAGGAGAGAGAAGAAAGGGAGAGGAAAAAAGTGACAGAACTAGAGGGGTATTATAAATCTTTCAACATTTTCATCTACTAAGTAAATAGTTCATCAAAACATATTCAACTCCACCGAGAAAATTGTTTGTGAAGCCGAAGAAAAAAATAGCTCTAAGGAGCCGTTCCAAATAGAGCCTTAGGCTCTATTCGCTTAAACTTATCAGTTAAAATTAGTCAGCCATAAAATAGTATTTTTCTCTAATAGTAAATCAGTATCAACCAAAACTACAACCAGTAGAACCGAGCCTGGCCTGAGGGCTATCTTCCCATCCAAGGCAACGTTTAGTTTCATCCCATATTTCTGCAACCTTTCTTCGATGATCAGTCAGTGGAACGTTCATCCTCAGACGGAAACCCACCATCGTGGCCGTCCCCCACCGAGCAATCAGGCTGTGAGCGAACGACAGCTCGCCCAGAGAGAGACACTGTGAGTCCGCTGTAGACTTGTATATAGGCCTAGTTTAGATTCCAAAGTTTGCCTCCCAAATTCACTCTGTAGAATTCCTATTCCCCGTCACATGAAAATGCCGGCACATATATGAAGTACTAAATATAGATAAAATCAAAAACTAATTACACAGTTTTGTTGTACTTTACGAGACGAACATTTTAAGTCTAATTAATCAATATTTCAACAATTATTACCAAATAAAAACAAAATTGCAACAGTGTGACGGAACACTTACTATGCAAACTTTGCCTCCAAAGTTTGCTATCTAAACAAGGGCATAGTACATATGGCTGTCTAATCAAGTAAAGAGGTAAAGAGGCGGAGCCCTAGAGAAAGAATGAGAAGGCGTGTCAGCTAGGCTGGTTGCTCCGGCCGGTAGCGGCGTGCTCGTGCTGGCTGCATGCTGCGGTGACTCTCTTTCTTTCTCCCCGTCTCTCCGAAGTTGCGTGGTGTGCCATCACAAATGCCATCATAGCCCTACCACACCTTTAAACTGCCCGCAACGTCGGCACCGGGGCAGCGGGGTGCTGAAAACCAATTGGTACGTCCGATGCCAGGACTCGATCGAGTCCACCTACAGCGTCGGCACCGGGGCTTCCGGTATGTGAAGCCCACTGGGGCCGCTGACAGCGACACCGCGGGGCCGGCACCAGCCGCACGGCGAGGGGCGCTCGCAGGAAAGCCGCATGCCTCGGGTCAAGGAATACATTTGTTTATTATTTCAGCACTGTTGAACCTACATGGATAGGCTCAAGAAATTTTAGGGTCAGTTTGGTTGCCGGCTATACATGGCCACGTGTATAGTTAAGGGGGTGTTTGCTTTACAGCCACAGCCTGCTTGCCTCATGTTCGGCTCGCCACTGGCACATGGCAGCTGTTTGGTTCAGAGCTTAAACGTGGCCGCCACAGCATTTCCCCGTTATAAAATACGCCACGGCTGCGGCGCCGATTTCGACTGCCACGGCTTAGGCGTCGCCACACTCGCCACGGAATCTTTGGCTGTGAACCAAACGTCCCCTAAGTATTCTCCCTGTTCGGCTGAGCTTATCAGCACGGCTTATCAGCCGTGGAACAGTGTTTTTCTCTCACAGCAAATCAACCACCGCCGGCTTATAAGCCAAAAAAACAGCCTGCCGAACAGGGCCTTCGTCACATCGTAGCTCGTCATATTCTGTGATAAAATTGAAGTGTTTGGTTTGTTATTGAGCCGTGGTAAAATTGTGTGGCTATTGTTTGGATGGTTGTCACAAAAAAATGACAAAGTTGCCATATATGGTTTAGATCACATTATGTTAAATCAAATCACAAATTTGTATGATGTTTCTAATGAAACAAGAATAAACATGAAAATTAAGACTAATATACATAATTAGTGGTCTAAAATGTCCTTCTGCTTTTCTTTTTTTTTCTTTTCTGACATTTTTCACTTATTTTATTTTCCGTTCTATTCTTTTTTATTTTTTGAGGGAATTTTATTTCTTTTTTTATGGAGGATAAACCCAGCTTATAGAAAGCCCCATCAAGTCATCCACCGACGGCTCACACACGGATCGCACTTATTCTCTCTCTAGTCTCTACCCCATCCACTGCACGCAACCTTATCCTCTTCGTTCCACTTCCACTGCGCGATGGCGGCTCCACGCGATGTGCCCAGGCGGCCTGACGGCCACGAGCTCGCGCGTCCCCGCGCCCCAGCGGCCGGCGGCCCGACGGCCGCGCGCCTCGCGGCCTTGTGCCTTCGCGTCCTGGAGGTCGCCACGCTCGTCGCCTGCCTCCGTCCTTCCGCGGTGGCGCGTGGGACTGCAGCGGTGACCGCCAGACAGCAGCTGCGCGGCGGCGCGCGACCACGACGCCCTCAAGTGCGGCTCCGGCACGCGCGGTTGCTCAAGCCGCGTCTTCCGCGCCTCGTCAATCCGGTGGCCGCCGCGGACGAGCTCATGGAAAAGAGGCAGGCGGCCGCATAGCAGGAGGAGCGGCAGGAGATTTGTGGCGGATGTGGCTGAGGCGGAGGAAAAGCTCGCCACACTTTGGCGTAGAAAAACTGTGGCGAGCTCATCTCTGAAATGTGGCGAGCCTCAGTTGGATTCCGAACCAAACACCGACCTAAGCATGCATGGCGAGCCTCAACTTAGGCGTGGCGAGTGGTGGCCAGCGACCAAACACACCCTATACTCAGCATCGCTGGCTACAATGTTTCCCCGTTACTCTCTCTCGTTTCTCAGCATCGGCAACAAGGCACATTGTGGGTAGTCTAAGAATAGCACACATGCACATGCAGCAGAGCAAGCATGGCCACAAGCTCCGAAGCCGCTATATATCCGATCAAGGATGCCCTGGCAAATCCACTCCCAGATGTGCATACCTTTGCTTGATAGCTAGCTACATACTCTGGGCGCACGTGCAGTGCGGAAGAATTCAAATACAGGTATATCTATATGTATATCTATTTCTCTCTCTATATAATACATATGTTACCACATCATTATACTCAGCCTTTGCGTGTGCTTATATATTTGAATGAAACATAACAAGGCACTGCCCTGCTACAACTAGTCTATCTATTATTATTTCCTGCTCATTTGCTAGTGTCTTGCCAAAATATAAATAAATTCAAGTGTCTTTGGGATTGTATATTTTCAAGTTAAGAATTAATAAGTATATATGTTGAGTTCCTGCTATCACACTAATCATAATCTAACATCAACATAATCATATGTGCATACTCCCTCCGATCCATCATGCATGCTGCTAGACTACATATGTGACAGAACAAATCAATGCAGTTCTAACTTCAAATTTCATTGCAGAAATGTATTGTACAAAACACTTCTAATAGAGTTTTACATAGTCTAGTTGCAAAACATAGCCTCGAGTGTGAGGTTTCATTGTTTTGGGCAATTTAGTTTGTCTTTTACCCCTGCTAGCACAATTCAACTATTAGAAAGCCTTTAACGAAAACTAAATGCTTGTTTATGAGTATCATCAAATATTCTAAGTTCACTCTAGAAGTGGTTGAAATAATCAAATAAATAAATCTAGGTATACAGTATACTGATGGACTAAAATTGGCAATGCAGTATGTAGAAGCTTGGGCGCAAGCATGTATACCCCCACGTGTCTTTTCCTTCATATGCAACTTCCTACATGCCGTAGTACGTTCAATGATTGAACGCACAACTTCTTCTTTACTTGCTGTCAATTAAACAGTACTACTTTCCCTGTTCCATGTTTTCTTATGCATCTGACATACCAATTAACGAGTCCAAATTCTGAAACGCCATGCTTTCTCGCTCATAAAAAAAACAGTTGAACTTAACAATTCTGAAGATCATGGTTCAGGGGATTATTACTTTTGTTTGCTGGAGAGTTGTGAATAATAGCTACGTTTCCCTTTTCAGTTAGAAGTTAGAACATCACAAATAAGGAGAACACTACCCACTAAAGTTGGGCAATTTTTTGGTAGCTATAAGGGAAATATTTGATCTTGATGAAGCCCTACCATAATTAATCGGACAAAAGAATAACTACATTGATTATTTCTTGAAAACAATTTGCAGACTCATCTTTCTGAATAGGTGAAGCAACAGAGTGAAGCATATGATAGTGCTGTGCTGTATATGAGTAGACATGTTCTTGAGACATATAAGGTGTATGTGAAAGGACGATGCATGGCATCCCATATACATATGAACACCGTGCAATATAGACTGATTATACTAGTACTTTCTTTTGTAACTTCGGCTGAATTTTATTTAATGTTCTGAAGAATAATATCATCTAAAATAACAGGCTTGCAGTTGCACTTGCTAACAACGAGTTACAAATTATTCAGGTGCACGCTTTTTGGGATAGAATTGCCACAAGGTATTTCTCCTGCTGACCTTCTTGATGGCCATGGGTTTAGTGTCTCAAGAGCTGAGGTATGGAGGTAAGATGTAAGGAACTCAAATGTGGTGGCACATGGATACCCTAGAACATGTAAATTGTTGATTTTCTTTGTATACCACTTAAACTCTTCGACGATGCATTATTAATTGCAGTGTAGAGTTGGAAAATTTATGATAAGGAACTGGGAATAAGTGAAAGTGTACATTCTCAGGTACCCTACTCTAAAGGCCTGAAATCATTAATAACAATAGTTATTCCAGATGATTCAAGTAAAAATCCCATTCTGATTCTTATGCAAATCTGCCATATATTTGAGTTTAAGCAAATTATCCATAACCATGTGCTACTTTACCATTGGTTAATATTGGGCACTAGTATCTTGCCTGAAGAGTAGTATGTAATTAAATTTCTAGCACTATTAACTAGATTTCATAATTATTTTTATTTCATCTGATAATTAATTGATGGTTGAAATGGCGGGTTCAAATTGTGTTTGAAGAATCATATATATATGCCCTTGGAGTTTTCTACAAAACTCGGAACATGCAACTTCATAAACCTCAAAGTTACGGCATCAGTACAATAAATAAAAGTAACAAATATCATTAGCACGATTATATATGAATAATTGACAAATAGCAATAGCTAATTATAATAAGGTTAATTGCCATTAACCAAAAGTCGATAACACAAACCCGGGCTAATGGGTCTTGATTGATAGAGAACCACCAGTTGATTTATATGTACTATGTAGCAACGGATCATGGCAGAAGAAGCCTCATTACGTAATGGATGGAAGTCCTCACGCGTTAGAATTTAGACCTATAATGTTTGCATACATCATACAAGAAATCACCTTGGCATTCCAGCGTTGCATCTCGTCATCTCCTCCAGCTGCAGGCAATACTGGTAGTAGTACTCCAGCTCGTCCATCTGCTGCGGCTGCTCCGTCGTTGCCGCTGCCGCTGTGGCCTCCGTCATGATCCAGCCCAGCTCACCGCAGCCGTGTTCTGCCATAAGCGCCGGTGGCCCATCAGGACTGCCGCCGCCTCTGCTTCTTCCCTTCTCCGTCGCCTCCTCCCTCGACTCCGGCGTCAAACAGCAAGTGCTTGAGGAGCTCCCCTCCCCTCTCCCCTTCGCCACCACCGTCGGTCCTCCTGAGACTACAGCCGCCGGCTCGGCGGCGTCGACGAGGCGGTCGATGGCCGGCTTGGACTGGGTGAGGAGCCAGTTCACCGTCTTGCTGGCCTTGTCGAACCCAAGCCGGTCCTGCAGCGCGAAGAACTCTCGCGCGACCCCGACCGACAGCCGCATCCGCCGGTCGCGCACGCCCTGCGCCGTGCGGATCTTGCTGTGCCGATCCGTCCGGAACGGCCGCTTGCGCGGTGCGGCGGCCGCGGCATGGACGCCGGCATCCACCACCGGTACGGGCGACCCGTTCCTCATCAGCAGCTCCCTCTCCCCCGCTGCTGCCGGCGCCTGCAGGGGGGCCGTCGTCTCAGGCTGCTGCTGGAACACCGCCTCCAGGGTATCCTGGTGGTAGAACGACATGTCGGCAGGGAAGATCTGCCCGCCGTACCCGTCCCAAGACATCGCGGTCGACGGCATAAGAAAACAAGGAGCTGCAGTAGGATTCGGTAAATGACTTGTCTTGCTTCTGGTAGACGCAATGATGATGATGGTGATGAGGCAGGCTGTTAGGGTAATGAGGTAGCGTTTGTGTGTTGTTGTGCACTCTGCACTTGCCGCAGTGGTACATATAAAGCGCTACAGAGGCCTTTTGTTTAGTGCAATGGAGCATCTCATGCACAGTGCACCGCCTAGTTTTACTTCTACTACTGCTTTTTATACAAGAAACATGTGTGTAGCTATGTGTAGACAGGCCTGTGTACATTGTTACAGAGGGAAAAGAGAAACTAAAACACTAGTGGTCTAAAAGCAGGACAGGGTAAGGCAGGTAGCTAGTGATGGAGTCATGGAGAAAGGTGCACACTGTAACTTACTGGATATAATGCATACACTAGTGGTCACGGGTCAGGGTCAATGCTGAATAAGCTATGACGAGCTATGCACATATTATTGCGTTTCGCGGTGTAGGTCATGGTGTATGCATGTACAGTACTCTCTCGTCTCAAATTAAATCAACTTAAGGTACCCTCGATAGTACCCTCAACAGTATGAACTCTTTACTGGCTCTAAGAACAACACTAGCGGTAGCCCTCAATCAGGGCTCTTATTTTTCATTTGAGGATTTCCCTACTTTTAAGGGTCCTATTATATACTCTAACAGAAGCCCTCAAAATAGGATCCTCGAGTTCATTCTAATAGGAAATGACAGATGAGACCCGTTACTCATCCTCTTTCTTATCTTCTTCCTCGTAGACTAACTTGGACATGTCTTGAGAGTTGGGGCTCACACTCGTGGGCGAGGGTCGTACTACCAGAGAGCCGGGGCTCGCACTCACGGGCAAGGGTCACACCACCAACCACCAAGCTGTCGGAGAGCTGGGACTCTTACTTACGAGCGAGGGTTGCACCACCGAGAAAGGGAGCTGCCGAGGACGTCGTGGGAAGGGAGCTGCCAAGGAGAGGGGCTCGCCAGATCCGAATGAGGGTCATGCCGCCGGGGAAAGGGAGCTGCAAAGGAGGGCGATGTAGAAGAGGGGTTCGCTGAATCTGGTTGGGACGGAGGTGGAGCGGTCAGGGACGAGGCCAGGCAAGGGGCGGGGCATCAGGCGGCAGCGCGCCGCGCTCGGTTGAGAGGGTTCTAGACGGGGCGGAGAGATAAAGCTTTAAAACAAAAAATTAGGGGCTCCCTCTAGACCCCCTAGGAACAAGGCCTCGAGGGGGAAATTTGAGGGCGTCCTACTTTTAAGGACCAGTACATGGGCCCTACTAGAGTGAGGTTTTTTTCCTCTTACCCTCAAAAGTAGGATAGGAGCCTGAGTAAGGGCCCTACTAGAGTTGATCTAAGAAAACTTCTCTAATAGTATTAACTTTTAGCAAATAATTTATAATATGAATAGGCCCACGTAATAAGCTCGCATGATCTTGAAGTGTGTGCATGATAATAGATCTTGTGCTCCCTTCTATTAAAATATGAAACAATATGTTATGAGCTGCTCCATCCCCCCATTCCAAGAAATAGTGTCGCTATGAGGTTCATGTTGGTCAAACTTTCGTAAGTTTGACTAGGTTTCTAGAAACTATTAGCAATATTTTATCTTCAAATAAGTTTATTATGAAAATATATTCAACGGTTCATCTAATGATATAAATTATCCACTATAAATGTTAATATTTTCTTATATATATTTGGTAAAAGTTAGAAGTGTTCGATCTCGCTCGGGAAGTGAAAATGACACTCTTTGTGGGATGGAAAGAGTATCTCATAAGTCACCATTGGAGGTGTCCTTAAAAATTATTCTAAGTTAATATATTTTAAGTTTGACTAAATTTAATACCAATATTTAGAACACTAAATTATTATATATCATGAAATATATTTTTATTATATATGCACTTATTTTGTGTAAGAGATGTTTTATCTTTTTTTATGAAGTCGATCAAACTTAAAATAATTTGACTTAGAATGATTTTAAGAATCGGTTTGTTTTAAGAGAGAGAGGCATATATATTCAGCCTGTTCGCTTGAGATTATCAGCCAAATCAGCCAGCCAGACAGCAGTATTTTTCTCTCACAAAAATCCAGCCAGCAGTACTTTCAGCCAACCAAATCAGCCCAAGCGAACAGGCTGATGCGGTACGGTGTCGGTTCGTTTGAACTTATCGGCGTTGTTGTGCAGCCGCTGTGTCTGTGATCTCTCTTACAGCACTGTTCAAACAGCAGCAGCGGGCTGCAATTAGAGTTTTCGATACAGTGACCTCCGGAGCCCCGACCAGAGTGGCAGAGTCCAAGCTCTTTCAAAGTACTGGCGGCAGTGTGGGGGTGGGGGGGGGGGGTGGGGGGGGGGGGGGGGGGTTCAGCAAAGGTATGGCTGCGGGCTGCCTGCCTAGCTAGTGCATGCTACCGCTACGTAGCAGCCTACTGGTGTACGTACTCTGACACACTACAGTTCTATAGGTACGTACGTGCTTTTGCTGGTAGATGGGTGTGTGGCCTAATGATAAAGCCATTATTATTATTGAGAGGCCTATATGCGTACTGTATGGCCACGTAGGGAGGCTTATGCGCATCGGGGTGGTGCAAAGCAGAGGGGCGGCCATTCTAGGGCCTCGAAACGAAAGGTCCTCCTCAGGCGGGATAACGTTCTGGCTCGCTAGGATAATGAGCTAGCTTAGCTCGGCTTGTTATTTTAACGAGCCAGAAAGCCAGCTCGGCTCGGCTCGTTATGAGCTTGAGCTAGCTCGCGAGTCAGGTATAAAAAATACATAAAATATAATATTTGCATTTATCTAAAGCTTAAAAATATTAATAATATAAAAATAATATATTCAATAACCTTAAATCGAATAAAATATTCATATGAGCTAACATATCATCCATTTGTGAAGTACAAGACATGAAGTAATACAAAACTAATATAAGTTATGATGATTTTTTTCCTAAAACTACGACTCGTTTGGCTCGCGAGCGGCTTACGAGCTAGCTCGAGTTGGCTCGTTATAGCTAACGAGCTAAAATCCTGGCTCGGCTTGGCTCGTTATCATAACGAGCCAAGCGAGCTAACGAGCTTCGAGTTTTTCGTCCAGCCTTAGGTCCTCCTACACTGGTAAGACTATCCGCACTCATAGATTTTTATATTCATCCTCTATATATTCTAGTTATCAAGATTCTCTCCTCTATACCTAATTCTTTCGCACTCATCCATCCTCTATATCATTCTCTATCCACTATGAGGCCCACTTGTCACTCTATCTAAACATATCCATGTGAGATTTAGTTTTAAAAGATTTATTAAAATGAATTTAATGGTGCAATCGAAATTTAATTTGGTGTTTTGGTTTCTAAGTTATAACATTTTTTCATACGGGAAAAAGTTAGGCACGCTCTCCAACGCACTCTCTCTCTTTCTTGTGCTGGCTGTCTCTCGCGCGCGAGGGATAGCGCACGGCCGCTATCAACGCCAAGTTTGGCAGACGGCGTGGTGCTCCTCTCGTTTAGCGGATCGGATGGCGTTCCCGCTGCAGCCGTTTTTTATGGCATGTGCTTTTACCGGATGGTTTTACAGGCATCGGTGTAGCTCGTCTAATAGAGTAAAGTGTAGAAACAAGCCTTTAAATTTGTTTTGTGGTGTCTCAAAATACATTTTCAGATACTAGAACTTATATCGGGATGTCATTCATGTTTAGAACTTAAAATTTTATTTTAGACAAACATGTCACAGGGTATCATATAGGTTTAAACGAGCACTAACAAGCCAATATGTTGGTCTCTAGACTCTAGTGCTCGATCTACGTGTTGTTACGTTTTCTTCTAGTTGCATCTCCATGCTCCATGCTCTCCCCCTCTTCGCATTCGAATCCAGTGTGGTATATTTCGCATCGCCATTTTAACACTTGAATAAAATAGAACAAGATGGAAAATAGATGCTTGCTAGACCCGTCATAGGCAGGCCCAAGCCCAACTGCCTAGCCCATATCTCCCATAACCCTTTTAGACCAGCACCCTCCTCCCACTTCTATTCATCCTCTCTAGACCAACCACACTACTATAAAAAAACTTAACCAAGGCGTTCGGGAAAGGGGCTTGGAGGCGGGCGGGCTTTTGAACCGCCTCGGTTAATGCCTGGGATTAATCGAGGCAGTCATTTTTATTAACCGAGACGATCACAATTAACCGCCTCGCAAAATCGATTTACGGAGGCGGTAAAAAATAACCGCCTCCTAAAATCTATTAACAGAGGCAGGCCTTATAACCTGGCCAAAGGAAAAAGTATCATCATACAAAGGATTGTACAACAATATCCCATGTGACAACTCTTCGAATTTCTCCTGATACTCTACAATTGAGCTCAACTACTTCAGAGTCCAACTGCCTCAATTGGAACTAACTAATATTGATCTTTGTCAAAGTAAGCAATCATCGCTTCCACCATTGCCTCTCGATCATGGAAGCACCCACAACGCTCCACTGTTTGCAACCAAACAACTGCAGGGCCGGTGAAGTTCAAAGCCGTGAAACACATCTTCATGATTTTCACCATAGCATATACCTCGAAATACAATTCACAACGATCGCGCCATAGCTGAGGGTTAGTACCACCAAATTTCAGAAACTCCACCTTCAGAACAGGTGAGAATCACACTCCAATTGCTTGTTCCCCGCCCAACTCATCAAATCCAAGAGGAACAATATCGAGAAACGGACCTATGATCGAGCGCGGCTGGGGGTCCTAAGACACCACCGCCAGCATCCCCGATGGTGAGATGATGAGCCATGCTCGTTGG
Source organism: Saccharum spontaneum (assembly GCA_022457205.1). Classification (NCBI taxonomy): domain Eukaryota; kingdom Viridiplantae; phylum Streptophyta; class Magnoliopsida; order Poales; family Poaceae; genus Saccharum; species Saccharum spontaneum. Next base: position 41,620,059 of record CM039603.1, read on the forward strand.
GCTTGTCCGTTGAGACAGGCACACCGACGGGTGGGGGAGACATTGATGTTGATGGAGCCATCGTGGCCTGGTGGAGGAGGTGGCGGAGTTGTGTTCTCTAGCTGAAGCTATCGCGCAGAGGCAATGACCATCTTCGTGAGAAGAGCCCCCGTGGACTCATCCACCGATCCACGTCGTCTCCAAACCGCTGAGCTTGTCTTGGGTTTTCGGCATCATCTCTTGGAATCCTTTGAACTTCTTGGCCAAATCTTCGATGTTCCCCATTGAAAGATCTAGGACCTTATTTGGATTTTGGGAATTAATGACAACACTTGTGGACTAACCTCTCTATTTGACTGTGTGAAGGAAAGTTGGTTTAGTTCACAAGATAAGATGGACATTGACATGGATTTGATTGTTAGCATGAAGGAATGCTCAAATCAAACATAGCAAGCAAGTGAAGACCTAAGCAAGGCTTGGCTAGGATGGACCGTGTGCAATGCAATGGTGAAGGGCAAGCTAGTGGGCTTGGCGCCGATGGGTCAAGGCAATGGTGAAGGGCAAGTCGAGAAGCTTTGGAGCGACGGACTACACGTGACAGAGAAGCTTGAGCAAGACTTAGCGCCGAAGGACCGAGGCAATGGTGAAGAGCAAGTGAGGCTAAGGTCGATGGACTTGAAGTTTATGTGATGGTTTGAGTAATCCACATCACCTATAGAATCAAGCAAAAGTTACATTGATCATATATCAAGTGGCTTGGTGAATAGTCGGACAAGGTTTCTCCTTTCGGGCATCAATTTGTGAGAATTTAGATTTGCACAAGGCAAAGGTATGAAACATAGGGTGTTTCATTTTACCGGTTATGAGGTGTGTAGAGAAGATTAAGATTACCGGATTGAGGATAGATAGTCGTACTGTTAAGAGGGGCAAACAAGCTTTGCAATACAGTGATCTAGTGCCACTTGTGAGCTCTAGCGTTGAGGTACGTTTAGTGGTGAGTGGTGGAAAAGTTAAAACCTTTGTGAAAAAGTTTGTTAAAAGCTAACCAGTGGCGAGTTGAATGATCGTCTTGCAGGAGATTGTTTCTTGGTGTTGGCTTTCACTGAAAAAGGTTTTGAGCGCGTTGATGCTAACTTTGAAATGCTTTGGAACTCTCCATTATGGTGTGGGGTGGTCATCCAAAGCATATGAGGCGATGCTCTTGAAGTTGTGGGCGTTTTAGGTTGGTCGGGACTGTCTGGCTCCTGTGCTATGGGCAGTCCGCTGGCCATTCCTAGGAAACCGAACAGATTGGAAACAATCTATTGGTGGCTTCTTCATGAACGGCGGACAGTCCACACCTGAGTGGTGGACAGTCCATTGGTCACTTTTGCAGGCGAGCAGGGTTGCTGGACACTCTATCCAAGTAGTTGAGAATCAACAGCGGACAGTCCGCACCCCTGGTGATGGACAGTCCGCAGTTCAAGTTTTTGAATCTAACGGCTAGTTGCTGATAACGGCGGATAGTTTGGGCCTTGTTCTGTGGGCTGTCTAGGAATGTTGTTTCAACATAGTAACGGCTAGTTTTTGGGTGCTCCTATATATATAGTAGGGGTGCCCGGTTGGAGAGGGTTCTCTTGGCCATTCTAACAATATACTCTTTGGGAGAGCACCTCTCTCTAGCACCTCTTCTCATACTCCTTGCTTGAGGACAACATTTGGAGAGTGAGTGTGCTCCACTAGCGTGAATCTTTGCATGAGAGATTACTTGTGGCACTAGGTGGTTGTCGTGCGGGTGTGGTTGCTTGTTACTCTTGGAGCTTGTCATTTCCTAGATAGCTTGGTGATTGTGCCTTCCTGAAGCATGCAAGAAGATAGTGCGGTGCTAACGGATTTGGCTTTGTGAGGGGCTATTGAGCTCATCCCCACTAGAGGAAGGCAAAGAGCATCTCTAGTAAAATTGAGGCTTGTGTGAGTGTCTTGTTGATGTCGGCTCAAAGCTTAGTGCTTGTTGATGGTAGTTAACAACCATTACAAACCATCAAAGAAACATGTATAAGGGCATAAATGAGATCACCAACAAAGGTCTAGGGGTTTAAACTAACAAATTCTAGGAGTTTTAGTGAATCTATGATTTTTGTAGGGTTTATTTAGAAAACCGTCAAGGAGGACCTACATGTCAGACTTAATCGCGCTTATTCACCACGGTAACAACTCTAGAAGATTCTAGAGGACCCCAGAAGGCAACCCCCCAAAGCAGACCTCGGGAGACTAACATGTGGGGCCGGCCGACCCCTAGCCCTACATGTTAGTCCCTCCTTCAAACGTCGGTTTTCCATCGACTACTAGGTTGCATCTCCGCCATTCCTTAAATTGGTTTGATCCAAGGGCTCATGTTGCAAGCTTTGGGCTATATATACCAGGCCCTACCCCTCTTAAGGTATAAGTCATTTGAGAAGACAAAAACCATAATCTTCCTTCCTCAGAGCCCCATGATATTTTAGGGCATAGCTAGTTAGGCTAGGTCTAGAGGGAGGCAAGCAGGCTTCGCTTGGATTACCGATCTTGTCAAGAGCGTGGTTTGGTATAATCTTTGTACCCCCCCTCTTTTGTATCTCCATTACTTTTATATTCTTGCTACAACTATTATGACAATAATAATATTCATCTTATTCATGTTCTTTGTTATTATGTTCATCATCTACTTTGATTATATACTTAGTATAGCTAGTTTATCATTATGTTTATGCATGAGTTCGTATAGCACTCGCTCCAAAGTACATGGGGTGGGTGGTCGACGTTGTGTAAGCATGGTGCTTATACATTGTTTACCTGCGAATACACTCTATATTCCAGGCCATGTGGTAGATCGCGGATGTGACACTCCCGTTGAGTCCTTTATAGTCCACTCCCCGAATATAGGCATAGATGTAGGATCTGGTTACAAAGGAGGAGCAAGCTCTGTTCTTAATCCTCCTTAGTAATATCCCTTACGTGTAGATATGAAGATGATCTTAGCCATGACTACTAGGTGTAATTGCACTAATCAATGTATGCTTTGACTTGTAATTAAGAATGACTTAGGAATTATTCCTCTAATATTCTACCTGACCTTTGTAGCCACCTCTATTTATGATAATTTTATATACTAATTTACGACAATATCAGTATATATTTACGATAGTTGAATTACTATAGCACATAGGGATATTTACCATAATGTTATAGTAAACCACTTAGTAAGAGTTAATGTAATCTCGTAAATTAGTATAGCAATTATCATAACTCAAAGTGGCTACAGAATAAGTTATTCTGTTGCCAGCTGTAGAGTAGTATATATATATATATATATATATATATATATATATATATATATATATATATATATATATATATCTTATCCTATGACTTACCATTGTTGTGAGTAGATTATTGGTTGTGGTTTATTTCTCCATCAATACTATAAGTTATCAATATATGTCCATGCTAGACCTTCCCTGTGGTAAAATATAAATAACGATACCTAGAATACCCTCGGGTGAAGTGCTATAATAGTATAATTATTTGTGTGCTTGCAGATCCTTTTCATTCATATATCTTTATATTCTTCCTAGTCACATGAAATAATAAAGAATTATTTAGTATCATTCTAGTAGTGATGCTAGGTAGAACCAACAAGCATCTCTAGCATCATCACTAGGGATGACAACCTAGTACAAGTAATGCTAGGAGATGTAGGTAATTAATAGGTGGCTACTAAAACAAGTGACAAGTTAATAAATACCATGAAACATTTTTGGTGTCGTTGCCGGGGAAGGTAGCTAGACAAAGAAAGTATTGATAAACTTATATTATTTGATGTGATTGAAATAACCATTGACCTCTACTCAAACAAGCTTACCCTTGTTTTCTCTACTTGTGTATCTTATTGTCGGGTACCAATATTACGGTACCCATAAGATAGGAGTTAAAAGACATCGGCCTCAGTCCATCTAAAATAATTGTGAGCGTAGCTACGGCCCAGTCCAGCCCAACTAAGAGGATTTCTGGTTTGCCCAACCCCTCAGGCGCACGCTCCGCCTCACCTGACCTCTTGGGCATGGGTCCCGCCTCGTTCGACCTCCCGGGTGAGGGCTTTGCCTCGCCCGACCCCTAGGGGTCAGATCCGCTCCTAGAAAAGAGCTAAGGCCCCGAGAGGGGCCCACACCACTTCAACCACCACAGGTGTGCCCCCTGACACAAAAGGGGAGTAGGTATGCCTCGACATGACATGCAACTATGACCAACCATCCCTAGGAGCTCATGTCGCCATGGCGTCAATAGGGCAGTCCTGTGTCACCAACTCCTCGTACAACCCCCGTCAGACATCCACAGTTCTACACTATGCCTCCAACTCCGGCATGGTCTCCATCAGAGGGGTCCGCTGACCATACCATCCTCCCAGGCGGTATGGAGCGCCAAGATTAACCCATGACACCCATGCATGGGACCGGTGACAGGCAACGCTACAGCGTGGGGATGTCCCCATCATCTACAGGACCATCAAGGTCCATCGGCAGGGAAGGGGAATAGCGTGGCCCCGGGACACCCCTCCCTCTCTTTTGTTTTCTCTTTCTTCTCTCTCCATCCTCTCTGGTGTATGACTGGCCCTTCCCTTGAAGCTATAAAAGCAAAGGACTAGTACCTTTTTGGGGAATCACAATCTGACGACCCCAGAATGATACACTCGATCTTAGCCCATAGAGACTTGGGAGCTCGTCCCTCTCATGACCGTTTGTAACCCCTACTACGAACTCAGTGCAAGTAACACGAGCAGCAGCTCACAACTGGACGTAGGGACATTTCGCGCAAACTAGTATACATCCTCGTGTCCTCTTTGCATACCATCCGAGACTAGACGCGCAATCCACAAATTTACTAGTTGGCGGTTTCTAAACACCGACAGTTGGCACGCCAGGTAGGGGCCTTTGTGTGTTTTCATCACTTTCATCAGACTTCAGATGGCCAGCCACGACATCGACTGGACCCTGAGTGCGCATGTGCGCTTTGGGAGTTTGGATTTTATCGTCACCACTAAGGGGGAGCTAGTGAGGGCTCTCGCCCCCAGCTTCCTCCCGCCACTAGTCTTGACGTGATCGTTGGGGCTCTCGAGGAGTTGCGGTTGAGCGCTCTGGAGGCCCATGCCCCGGAGTGTGACCAGCTCCTCAACTTCGACTTCAGAAGGCTAGAGCACCACCTAGTCGTCTAACCCCACCCATCCTGGGAAGACTTGTATGCCCTCACCTTCCCTTTCGTCTACCTAGAACCGCTCTCCCCGGACATCGTGACTCAGGGCGCCGCAACGGCGTTCCCTTACGGTCTACGCAACGCCGCACAGATCGCCGAGCGCCATATGGCGCAACGTTCCTGCCCGCTGCCCTTGAATGACGAGTTCATGGGCATGGCCGACTACTTCGTGGAATCGATCCACGATCTCCTCGCAAGGGACTTAGAGTCGATCTCTGGCTCTGTTTCCAGCGAAGGGAGCCATCACCCTTCGTGGGAATGTTTTATGGCGGAGACCTCCGATGGTCACGTCTCCAGCACCAGCGACTCTGGTGAAACTCCCCGAGAGGTCCCCGTGCATGCGATTGTAGGAGGGGCGAGGATCCCACCTCCGGCGGCGGTGGCCTCAGCCCCACCACAACTAGGACGACCGCCCATTGAGAAGCTACAGGCACGACAGCATGAGCTCAAGGAAGCATGCCGCGGGCTGAAGGAAGAGCGCGCTCAGCTCGAGCGTGAGATTGCGCAACGCCGCGCTGAGGGCAGACATGCATGAGCCAGGGCCCATGGT
>CM039603.1:41625952-41656059 GCA_022457205.1 Saccharum spontaneum
CCATTGTTCCAGAACCACAAACGTATGAAGCAATTCTGCAAATGTTACAGTAGCAGCTGCCTTCTCTGAATTTTTAAGGCAGCAGCAGTTTAGTTGATTAGAAAAATCATAACTTGAGTTGTAGACAACGAAAATTTATATTCTTTAACAATACGGAAAGCCCATGAAATTCTCTACATCTTTCTAGTTATTTGTTAAATAAGATTCTGCAGTTATTATGGTAAAAAAACACAAACACCCATTGCTGTCCAGACCAAGGTCAAAACCTGACCGGCTACTTTCAAAATTCATAACTCTGAATTCTGTAGGTCTAAAATCATGACCTTTCACGAGGACAAACATTTCTAAACCCTCTACAACTTTTGTATTATCCAGTATCACAGAAAAGGTAGATTACTACTCAGAACAACTCACCCAATCAAACCTGCACAAGCTGCAGTTTTCAGCACGCAGGTTCAATGTATTTTCTACATTTCCTAGTTCAACAAGGAAGGTCACATTTGATAAAATTTCATTAAATCATGCAAGAATTTAGATTCCAATTATCTGGTTGTTACCTTCCTCCTTTTGGGATTATTTCTTGTCCTATTCATCAGCTGCTGTGAAGTGATATATGTCTTCGATGCAGTCATATTTGCAACGTTTTCGTTGAAAAGAGCTCTGCTGGGAGGTGCAGTACTTCTAGTGGAGCGAGTAGGTGCTGGTGCACCTTTTTGTACGGTGACAACGCTTCCAGGCTGAGTCTACAAACATCAAGTTGTTTGATCTATTTTAGCTACAGTTCAACGTACAAAGCTCAAGATACATGGAACATAGTGAAATAATGTCATTACCTCCTGTAACCCATCTTCATTTTCATTTTCAAGTCCACCGGTTTCATCTTCATCTTCTATGGTTGGTGCAACTTGTGTACTGGCATTGTTTTGCAGGGTACTCTACACATACAAATATTGGGGGGTGAAAGATTAGGCATCACAATCATAAGATTATCAAGAGTACAAAGGTTAAAAAATTATTCTAATACCATAATCATAGCTCCTTCTTTGTGCTGCGCTAGCATATTAAGTAATTCTTGCTTCATTTCTTCTTTTAAGTTTATCTTAGCACTTTCCAGATCCTCTTGCATCCTCCTCCTATTTTCTTCTTTCTCCCTTTCCCTTTCTGCAGCTTCTTGTGCAATCTGTTCTTTGAGCTTGTCAACCTCCGCTTCTAAAGCAATGGTCTTCTCTCTAGCTGCAGCTTCAGCACGTGCATGTACTTCAAGGTTCTCTTTCATAAGTTCTCTGCGAGTTCGATACGTAGCCAAATATCCATGCCCATGTAATTTGGATGATTTGATTTGTGTTGTTTCTTTGTAGCATGACTGGAAAATCATGTTCTCCTCAACAGTTGTAAGTGTTGGTCTATCAGGTTCTAATCCAATCTCACCAATTTTCATGGTTGCATTTTCCTAAATTAAATAACAGAACCTGTAAAGAGTTGCTTTACACTACCAGCAGCTATAAAAAAGGTTGATGAAACATTTACTTACATATACTGAAGCTGATATAGGATTTGACCATGCACCATGTTTTGTGTGGGTGGTCCTCCAAAGAAGACGATCACTTGGCTCTTCACCAGTTTCTTGGTCTCTCTAGGATGCAAAAAAATTAAACACACAAGTATTGCATCATACAAGGAAAGGACTACATTAGTGTATCTAATGATTACCAGCTCAAAGCTACATTGTGAGAAGTTCTTTGAACCCATCACATGCTTGGTTCTTTGCTGCTGACGGTTGGAGGAGTTCTGGCTGCTAAGTTTCTACAGAATGAGAACAAGTGGTATGTAACAATACAACTTTGGTCCATCAATTTTGTTTGACAAAGTATGTTTTACTAGCACTGACCTTGAATTTATTAGATCCAAAATACAACTGCAAGTAGTGCCACTCAAAAATGTGTATTTCTTCGGGTTTATGTCGTATCCTCTCACCATAACTACTATAAGCCCTGTATGTGGCACTCAGATCAGATCGCCATCCTCTGTACCTCTCCTTGGCAATTTTCCATATTTTCTCTTTTCTTTTATCCACATCATCAATGTTGATGAAGTTCCACCTAAGCTGTTTACAATTAAAAACCATTGAAATGATTTATCAGAACTAGTATAATGCCCATGTTAACGCTAAGGTGGCGTGTAGAAAAAATAAATCATAAAAATTAAAAAAATTCATGCCAGTGCAATAGTACTAATCATCCAGTGCAACAGTACTAATCCTAGTTGGGGAGCCTGAAATGAACTTATGTAATGAAACAGACTACATGACAAGGCTAAATCATCCACTTCGCCTCACACATCCATTTTGTCAAACAAATGATCAAACACTATCCTAAAGTCATAGAAATAACTCTCCTTTGAGAGGTTAACTGAACATGCCTTTTTCTGTATACAATGGGAAGGGTTAGTAAAATGAGGAAAGAAACATTCAAGAAACATTCAAGAAAAGAAATCTAATAGCATCTGAGGGACAAATTCATTAGGTTAGTACAATGACATTAGCATAAATCAACATGTCAACATCACAATTTCTACATCTGTACACTCACTTTTTTGGACAGAACAGAGGCACACACATTTGCACAATTCAGTCATGATATACTATCTTCTGTAACCATATTGACCCTAAACATTTTGTATAACAATGGCTAACGAAGTTGATTTAGTCATGATAACCTCGTTGATTCAATAAACGAACCCCACTAAAGCTATTATCAGTTTTCACTGAGACAGTAAAAGGGCAGCAACAATGTTCCTTAACAAAAAATAGTACACATCATACCAGTATCTCTTCTGCAATTTCTAGTTTGACTTCTTCCTTTATATCCTTCCAACTGTTTACTCCAATTAGTGGGGCCCATTGCCTTGTAAATATAACGACCTCATCGACAAATGCATGGGTATTCGGTCCAATGGGTCCTCCACGGCTTTCTGAAAATTCGATTGGGAGTGTGTGAATGCGTTCCTTAACTCTCTTGTTGCCTACTGTTAATCCTTTAACAGTGCCACGACCTCTTTTCTTGCTTTCATTGGAGCCATGTCCTTGCAAAAAAGACAATAACAATCTTGAGCTGTAGTAGTTCTCAATTAAGATATGTGAACCCAATATTAAAAGTACATGCATTATCACAAACCTTTTCCTTCATCCCTTGCCTTCCTTGCATGGCTTGGCCTATTTGAGGGTGGTGTCGCATTGCTTCCATTGCTTTCGTCGTCTTCGTCTACAATTGCATCAGTATCACGTTGCTCGACAAATGCCACTGCACACAAGGTTAAAGGTTCAGTTTTTTAAAAAATAGTACTAAACAACTTTGGTTGAAGAAGGAAAATAAATTACTAATTTCTAGAATGTCCCCTTTGATCCTTAAAAATTCCTTGTATGTGTTCACTGCTTGTTGCCTAGTGTCATCCTTCAAATCTGTTAGTCACCAAAAAAATGTAAGATGAGGTGTAGTTTATATAAAGGTGCTAAGATTATGCTTAATACGAAAACATATGCAAAAGCATATATGATATACTTTTGGATTGTTCCGGTTGTAGCTTCTTTAGCCAGTCCTTGTATGCATCAAAATGATCATCCATAAACGGATGCTGATCTTCTTCCAGCTGCTGCCTTGGTCGCTTGAGGGGTGTTATGCTGACTTGTTGTGCTGTCTCTTGTTCCTTTGAGAGTACTAATCTGATTTCTTTCTCACTCTCATTGTCTTGTAGCATAATCTCTGCATGTCTGACAAAATCGAGGGGCTGAAGACTTGCAACATCTCTTCCACAACGCTTCTTGTAGTACAAGAAGTCCCGGGCATTATACCCTAGCTGGTCCTTAAGAGATGTCAAGGTTGACAATTTTATATGAGGCCTTTCCAATTTGAACATTACATAATCCCGATATAGAAGTCCATTCTTGCAATGAACATAAAGAGTCCACATTTCGCCCGTGCCACTGCATAAATAGGACAATGGTTGATAAATAAACAAGAATAAAAAAGGTAAAGTATTACATATATATAAGTAATTGAACTAAATATCATTGCAGGATTCTATTTTAGATGGTTTATATAATTGAACTAAATATCAATGCGTGATGCAGAAAAAGGTTAACTACATCCATACATTTTTGTGTAGTTAAAGATTGATATTTAAGCATAGAAACCGATCTCAGACTTTGTATTCCTGAATCGAAACATACAGGTTTACTTTCTGTAATATCAGACAAGCAAAACAAACACCGAGCAAGTAATTGACTTTTCTTAGACATCTTTTTTTTATTGGAGGCAGCAGTAATAATATATAATAATAATGTTATAGTAGACCATCCAGAAGAGATAGAATCAGTAAATCAGCAGTAATAATATATAATAATAATGTTAATCTTAAGTTGCTTATGTACAGTGTGACTCTTGGAGAGGAGGAAGCAAAAAAGAGGAAAGTACAGAAAATCATTCTCGAGAGAAAAGGACCCCCTACATTTTCATGCGCTGTTGAGATGATATCCATCACAAGTTAGATGGGACAGTGGATGGTATTCTTTCAGGTAACTTCCCAACTATTTAGCAATTAATTGCTCAAAAAAAACTATTTAGCAATTATAAACCTCATGGGTCAGCACCTCAATTATTAGGTGTCGTTGACATATTCAGTCTTCTGAAGATCTGAGCTCTATTTCTGTGCTCTTCAACTCACTTTATTTTGTACTCTCTAATACAGGGAAGGCTCCTAAGTTTGAAGCTCGCAAGATGCATAATAAGTCTATGGAGTCAGAAGTGCCGTTGGTGATACCTGATATAGTATGAAATAGAATTACTGCCACTATATCAGGAAGATATGGTCACCAAGTCAATATCATCAGAAGGCAACTTAAGCGAGGGTTTTTCTGCCTCCAGGCAAACAGAAATAAAGAGTATGCCATCAGATGATAATTTTGGTGATGATTTTGTTTATACAAGGAAAGCAAAAGGGAAGAAATCTGTGCCTGGAAAGTCTGTAGTCCATGTATACACATACCAGGTAAATGAAGAGATTGAAATCATGGAGTCTTGATTTTACTTTTGTTTTAGTCCTCAGTTTAGTAACCTAACACATAAGCTGCCTTGTAACCTAACACATACCAAAAATTGTTCCAGTTGATGACACAATCAGACAATTCCATCCTCATAGATTGAAAAAAAATTGTGCTTTTATCATGACCAAAATATGCAATCAGCTAATGCTTGAAAACCCTAAACCCCTCAAAATTTGTAGAATTTGCTGTGATGCGAGATTACACATGAATAAAAAAACCTAGATTAAGTAATCAATGTACCTGGGGACATATGGAGAAGAGAACCCAAGATCGTCTTCTACTTCGAGGGTGGCCTCAGTATATCGATGGCGATGGGTACCCAAGGCGGTGGAGTCTGTGCTGGTGCTGATGCCCTGCGAACGAAGCGTCGTCCTGCCTGAAGGCGTTGCCGGTGGCGTCCTCGACGGAGGCGATGTCGGGGGCGTCCTGGACCAAGGTGGTGTAGGCGGCGGCGCCATGGCCCTCACGCGTCCTGGGAGACGGAGCGCGATCTAATTGGGGGAGGGGGAGGGGGCGATACGCACGGTCTGCAGGAGATGGGAGAAGACCAACGCGCGTGGTGGGGGTTTTGTGCCGTGATTATTGGATCCAATCCAACCAACGTGGGTGTTTTGGCGGGCTTAAGTCAAAATTAGAGGGAAACTGTGCGTGGAGGTGTGGTTTGGGCGCCAAAAATAATCTCTATTTCTACATGCCGGCCATATCCTTCTACTAACGAGTCCTATTAGCTTTCAATTATTTTTTTCTAAAATGATCAAATCCTCAAAGGGTAATAAAAAATAAAATATACTTAATAGGCAAATAAAATAATATCTACTTTTCTAATGAAAGGTAGAAGTGCATGTATGTTTTTTTGTTGCCAATGGCACTAATTTTGACACCTCTACTTGAACCTCGGCCTCGGCCGAATCTAGATGTTGGCGCTGCTGCTGCGTTGCTTAGTATGCGGCCACGCCTGCCCAGCGCCAGGTCCTGCTCCTTGGTGGGCGCAACTAAACACCTGTCGGCAGACGGTGTAGCGCTGTGGCATGTAGTGGCTGCCCGCGGGCATCGGGCGGCCTTGATGTCGATGCGGATTTGCGGTGCGACTCGAATTGAGGCTGAGGCTACTCCGCCGGTAGCTGGGGCAGCTGCCCCACCCCGCCCCTATGGCAGCTCCGTCGTTGTATTACAAGTCACAAGTATAAACCACGATATGTACGTATTAGCTACTGAGGCATAGGCATTGACGTGCCACTCAATGGATGAGACATAGGCAATGACGTGCCCCTATGATCATGACGAGGCACTCAGTGGCATACGACATCGCACTTTGTATCATATGACATGGAACTCGAGAGGATGGGACTACATATCAAGTTGTTGTTCGACATGGCATCCTAGCTACATATGACACCACATCTACCTAACATAGTCAAAGATGTGGCACTCGTTGGACACGATGAGGTAGGCACTCAATGGCATAAGACATAGAACTTGAAAGGTCCAGAACACATATCTAGTCGACATGGCACACTGAGTACTACACACAATATTAGACATGGAATGAAATGGGACAAATTGTGACTAGTTGGAGACGATGAGCTAGGCACTCGATGGCATAAGACATAGCACTCGAAAGGAGCAGATCACATATCTTGGCGACGTGTCATGCTCGGTACGACATCACTGACATAGGAAGACAGGCAAAACGATATGTCACTAAATGGAATATAATTCAGTTGGAATGCTTAGCATAGAATTAGAAAAAAAAGGAATTTGATACTTATTTACTAGTTGGACATGGTAGAAATATGTTTTTTTAAATAAAGTCAGTAGGAATGATTAGAATAGAATTAGGAAAAAATTCGAATATGATATTTAGTTACTAGTTGGACACGATAGAAATATGTTTTAAAAAAATAAATTCAGTTGGAACGATTAGCATAGAATTAGAAAAAAAAAGGAATTTGATACTTATTTACTAGTTGGACATGGTAGAAATATGTTTTTTTTAAAAAATAAAGTCAGTAGGAATGATTAGAATAGAATTAGGAAAAAATTGGAATATGATATTTAGTTACTAGTTGGACACGATAGAAATATGTTTCAAAAAAATAAATTCAGTTGGAACTATTAACATAGAATTAGAAAACAAAAAAGTTGGTACTTCAATGGGCCAGCTAAGGACCAGCGGCCGCGCCAGGCTCGACCCTACGGGGAGCCCAGACTCGACCCACCCTACGGGGAGCCCAGACTCGACCCTACGGGGAGCCCAGTAAAGCTACCGGCCTCAGCTGGCCCAGAAGTGTAACGAATTCGGAATAGCGCCTGATATGAGAAGTTCAGCGTGGCTTGGCGGCTTCAGCTTTTAAGCTGAGTTTTGCGTCTCCAAATTGGCGAGGTGGCACTAAAGAAACAACCTTTGGCAACAGAAGTGGAACAAGCAACACACTTTGTTAACGGGCCGGCCCAGAAGTGGAACTAACGCGTCCATCCCGGGGGCGAGGCCAGGCCAGGCCACCGTGGGGGTGCACTTTGTTGGGGACGGCAGGGAGATGGACGCGGCTAGGGTTTCTCCGGCAGCCGTTGCCGCTGGAGGAGATGCGCCGGGGCTGCTCCACCTGGACGTGGCGAGCACCTGGACTTGGCGAGGGATGCGCGTGAACTACCTCCCCAGAGGGCAGGGCCCGCCCATACTGTTCAGTTTCCTAATTCTTGTGTCGATTATGTGCCATTTCAATACTTTTTGTGTCAATGGATGTGTCGTCAAATGTTTCTTTTCCAAACGAGAAAAAAACAACCGCTTTTTGAGCAACACGATAAAAGACCTACTATGCATTAAAAGTAATAAACTAATACGATAGTCTGCATAAGTGTTATATATGTCAAAAGTCGATTGTATCCAGGAAACATGTCTTAAAAATGTTAAATAAATGTGCACAAGTTCACAATTGCCTCACTTCTAACTTGACAAAAATTTAGACAAAAAAATCATCATCAGAATCTTCTCCCAGATTACTAAATGGAGGGAGGACTCCGTCATTAATGTAAGTGTCATCTGGGTCTTCGTCTTCATCAAACAGGTTATCGTGCTCAGGTTCAGGCATGGCTGTTGCAATAGCATGCTCAATAACAGAAGCATCAACAGTAGCCCCATCAAGGCCAAACCTATTCCAAGCTGTGACATCTTCATTTTGTTGTTGAACATTCATATCTTCCACTCCTACAACAACTGAGTCCAGATCGAGCTTGCCCATATTGTCAGTGCCTTCGGCTTCAGGCATGGCAAAGAGATTTCTAGGCTGCACTCTAAGGACAGTGCACCAATCTGGTTTCTGTATGTTTCTCGCATAAAAGACTTGCTCGGCTTGTGTGCTCAGGATGTAAGGTTCATCTGAATACCTAAATCGAGTGATATCAATATCAATGACCCCATATTTATCCTTAGTGTACCCTCTCGATCTGCTACTACTTGCTGCAGGGACATCAAACCATACACACTGGAACAACATGACTTCCTTGTCACCATGAAAATCAAGACAAATGATTTTCTTCAGCACGCCATACCAGCCCATGTTTCCTGTATTTGCATCGCCCTTCACGAATACTCCACTATTTTGAGTAGTTAAGCAGTTCTCTATGGAAGAGACCCGAAAAAGGAAGCCATTTATGAAACACCTGTTGAACACACGAGCCCGAGGGTCTGGACCGCGAGATAGATAATAAATCATGTCATCTATTTCCCCTTGTGCACGCAATGTGCTGATCTGCATTTAATCATTTTAAAAATATATTAGGTACTAATAAACGGACTAATAAAATTACAAGAAGCATGCGGAAACTATAGAAATAAAATATGGATAAATATATTAGGGACGACTCACTTTACGCTCAAACCATGATACAAACTCCTCCTTGTGTCTTTTATCAACATGCCTTGAGCTAATTTTCTTCAGCTCATCCATATGCTCACTATCCACAACAGTTGAAAATATGTTCATTAGTTACATATATATTTTAAACATTCATGACCAAAATAAAAAAAACAATTTAAAATATAGCTTACTTTATCCATGGAGTGACCTCGTCACAGTTGGTTAATATGTAATGCCTCATCCTATGCATTTCAATATCAAAAACTATTTCGAGAGTACTTCCTTTCCTACTGTAGTCAAGGCTCCCAAATATACTTAGCCCAGATGGTGGTTCACTAGCAGCGGCGCTTTGATGACGCTCTGGACGATTAAGCTTGGTACTAATATTTTCAAAAAAATGAGAGCAAAATGTGAGGCACTCCTTAGATATATACCCCTCTGCAATTGAACCTTCAGGGCGCGCTTTGTTCTTCACATAGCCTTTAAGAGTACGAAGGTACCTCTCAACTGGATACATCCATCTATAACAAACTGGGCCTCCAAGTCTAGCTTCGTCAGCAAGATGAACCAGTAAGTGCATCATAATATCAAAAAAAGCCGGTGGAAAAATCATCTCCAGCCGACAAAGGGTCTCCCTAATCGAAGTGCTCAGTTTTTCAATCTCTGAAAACTCCAACTCCTTTGAACACAGTGAGTTAAAGAACCTACTTAGCTCCATCAATGGGGTCACCACATCTTCAGGCAATATGTTGCGCAGCACTAAAGGAAAAAGTTTTTGCAAAATTACGTGTAGGTCATGAGTTTTAAGTCCAGAAAGCTTGCAACCATTGACATCCACACATCTCCGAATATTTGCGGCATAACCATCAGGGAACTTGACGCCATGTAAAAATTTGCATAGAATTTCCTTGTCATCCTTACCTAGAGAGTACAGCACTGGTGGCAAGGTGTACTTACCCTTTTCGAGCACTGGATGTTGATCTGGCCTTATACCCAAATGTTGCATATCAAGTCGAGCCTTCTCACTGTCCTTGCATTTACCTTGTAACTCCAACAAAGTCCCCAGTAAACTCTCACATATGTTCTTCTCGATATGCATGACATCCAAATTATGTCGTACTAGCAATGATTTCTAGTAAGGAAGCTGAAAGAAAATACTCTTCTTCCTCCAGTTGTGCCACCTATTTTCTTCGTCACGTTGCTTCCTTTTCCTTGTCTCCTTTCCAAAAGTCACTTGTTGGAAACTTTCATAGTCCCGCAGCACCTGCTCACCACTGAGCGGCACTGGAGCTTCCCCAATTTCTGCCTTGTTATTGAAGCTCGTCTTGTTCCTTCGCCACTTATGGTTCATGGGCAGAAATCAGCGATGTCCCAAGTAGCAATGCTTCGAGCCATGTTTTAACCATAAGTAATCAGTATGCTTGTGACAATAAGGACAAGCAAACTTACCTTTTGTGCTCCAACCAGATAACATCGCATATGTGGGGAAATCATTAATTGTCCACAGCAGAATTGCATGTAGAGTAAAATTCTTCTTCTCCTTCTCATCCCATGTTAAAACTCCATTAACCCATAGATCATGTAGCTCATCAATCAGAGGTTGCAAATATACATCAATGTTTACTCCAGGAGATTTAGGCCCAGGTACCAACATCGACATCATCCAATAAGGTTGTTTCAAACACAGCCAAGGAGGCAGGTTATAAGGAATTAGTATCACGGGCCAACAAGTGTAATTAACATTCAACATCCTAAACGGATTGAATCCATCAGATGCAAGTCCCAGTCTAACATTACGTGGATCAGAATCAAACCACTTATACCTGTCATTCACGTGCTTCCACGCCAATGAGTCTGCTGGATGCCGCATTTTCCCATCACTAACCAATTCTTCCTTGTGCCACCTCATCAATGATGATGTTTCCTTTGACATATATAATCTTTGCAATCGAGGAGTAAGTGGAAAATACCTTAGAACTTTGCAAGGAGTGTGTTTCTTTGCTCCACCACTTTCGCTAGACTCGCCAATCTCATCAGAATTTGTGTCGTCTTTCTTCCACCTACTCTCACCACATGTTGGACATGTGTCCATATCAGCCAACAGCCCACGAAATAAGACGCAGTCATTCACACAAGCATCGATCTTAATGTACGTGAGGCCAAGGTCGCGGATAATCTTCTGTGCTTTCTTGATAGTGTCTGGGATACAATGTCCTTGGGGCAGCGTATCTCTCCATAGGCTAAGTGTTTGCTCTGCGTTCTCCTTACTCCATCCACCCATGCACTTAAGCTGAAAGAGCTTGACCAAGAATGATACCTTGGTAAGCTGTGAGCCTAGCGACAACTCTTGCTGCGCATCTTTCAACAAATCAAAGAATTTCTTTGCACTATCACAAGGCTCTTCATTGGTATTGCCACTGGTCGCACCCCTAATTAATGCGGACAACAGATTGTTGGCAGATGATGCGTCATCTAGTGGGCCTACATTCAGATCACTATCATCATTCAAAAATATGCCAGTGTTACCTTTCTCTTTGACAAAGTTCTCATCAAACCCTTTAGTTAGCAAGTCCATTTCAACCTCGGATTTTCTTTTGTACATGACTCCACAACACCTTGAACATGGACATGGTGCAGTTTCTGATGCATAGGTGCCTTCGAAAATAGTATCAATAAATTTGTCCAGACCTGCTTGCCACTCAACTGATGACCGAGGCAGCAGCATCCAACTCCGATCATCATCATGTGCCATTAATTATACCTTCGAAATATCACAATGATTTCCTACACCACGTTAAATTGAAGGGATCATGACATTATTATAAACTTTATTTATCAGAGATAAAGAAAATTAAAAATCTGTAAATTTTCTGAGCGAAGCTTAAAAAAGGGCCCACTTTAACTACAATTTAATAAACCTTAATGCATCCAAAGGGCATTTTTATCAAACTTTATATACTACTATATCTAGAGCAATATTCAGAAGCTTAGCTCTGTCCATTGTGACAACAGCTACCAAGCATGTTTTGCTGTTTTCTCCATCCATGCTCAGAACAGTAGTTAATGGAAACAAATGATTATCTCCTTAAAATAAATGTGATGAACCGAAACTCAGATTGGAGTATTACACATTAAGTCACAATAAGTAATCAACACTGCTAGACCAAGCCAAAAACATAACAGCTAGACCTCAGCATAAATAGAGTACTGCTCTAGCTGCCTTTGCGACATTTGTGGGGAAGTAATCAATTCAAAGGAGCTCAGAACTTCCCTTCCTGCTTACCAAACTTAACAGTAATATGTAGAGAAAAAAACTGAGCAATAATGCAAGCATACGTGATTCTCTTTTTCACGTCGATGATCGCTGGCCGGCCGCTGATCATCTCTCTTGTGGATGATGAAGGGTGCGAGGTGAAACTGGTTGAATGCTCCGTCCCTCTCGCACGCCGAGGAATTGAAGGACTGGCCGGTGCTCGCTCTCCTTATCTCGTCGAAGATCCGGAAGGAACTAGGGCACCAATATGCCATAGTCGCTGTAGGGGAATTCAAGGGTGCCCGTGATGACTACGGCTCTAGGGAAGGGGCGCCGCGACGACAAAGGCTTCAGGGAGGCCGTTACCGCGCTAGCTGCTGCTGCTCGCTGTAGGGATCGGAGGGGGGCGCCTCCACAACGTTCTTCGCAAGGAGACAGGGCGTGGGGGAAGAAGAAAGGCCGCTGGCCGCGATAGGAGCTACAGGCCACGACCTCTACACGTGATCTGTAAAATTAGATTAGATCCTTTTCCAATATAACTGGTCAACATTAATTAATATAGGGTACTTTCGCTATTACTAACACAAACATAGACGTAGCCTAGTGGTAGGAGCGGACTTTCAACACCAAGAGGTCTCAGGTGCGAAACCCATGTTGTCATTTTTTTAAAGAAAAATTATGTAACCATTAAAGTGGAAAGGCTTAGGTATTGCAACGATGTAATTTTTCGTTGTTATATTATAACCTTTTTTGCAATGAACGAAACTGCTACACACAACAAAACCATAATCGTTGCAACCTTAGTGATCGCAACGAATTATTTTTTTCATTGCTATATATACCAATTTTTTGCAACGCAAGCGACTATTATATACAACGGAACATATTCGTGGCGATACAGATGAGCTATTGCAACCATCAAATAAAGAGTTGCAATATCACCTTAGTATTGCAACGAAAATAAACTTGCCCGCAACACAAATCAAATCGTGGCAACTTTAATCACTTATTGCAACCGTTCAATAATTTGTTGCGATAACACTTACTTTTTGCAACGATCTCCACACTTATGGCCACAAAACAATCTTCATGGCAAAAAACCAATCTATCGCAACCAAAAGTGAAAATCGTTGTGATAACAACCCTTGTTGCAACGAAACCTTACCGTTGTGACAAAAAAGTGTGGTATAAAGGTCAGAAGTTAGTAGTGGAGGCTATAAGAGTCACCCCCGTGATCTACCATCGATCCGTCCAGATAGGGGATATCTACGAGTACCCGAGCCTAAGCACCACACTTACACTTCGGATGATTACTCTACTCCCTACGCGAAAAGAATAAAGTAAACTCGCAAACCAAAGAACAATAATAACAATGTACTTACTAGTATTAGAAGTTGAATTACCGAAGAATCTCAGAAGCAAGCCCCGGGTTAGAGAGACTTGATCCTGGAGGTACAAGCTGTAGAGGAGACACCGACAAGCCGGGCTTCCTCCAACTCTTCCATCCACTCTATCTCTCTTAATCTAGAAGAATAACTCTAATCTCACATAGAGACTACAAAGCTAATCTCTCTTGAATGCTAGGCTCCGGAGAGGTGATCCATTCAAGGAACCCCTCTCAGGTTGATTCTCTCTGGAAAATAATGAATTAGAGTTTCTGAATCCTCTCTATCGGGGGCCAGGGGCCTTGCTTATATAGCCCTTTCCGATGAACGTCAGCCGTTAGATCAAACTGACTTAAATGGACGATTAATATTGATCTTCAAAGGCGGTGGAGGGATGATCCATGAGCCTGCACCTGATTGGTGCAAGGGGGGAGGGCAGCTGCCCTGTCTTGCTAACAGGTGGGCCTCCCCTCTAGAGGCATGCCTTCCCGAGTCTTCTAGAGTCTTCTTTTGTATGTGTGGGTCCTTTGTCTCTATGTAAACCTGACACGTGGACCTTCTTTCATTATTTTTTAGCTGACACCCTGCAGAAATAGATATTCACCAAAACTCATGGAATTCTGTTAGTAAAACCCCTAGTCTATGTTGGTGATTCTTTTTTTGTTATTTTCTTAGTTAAATTGATGGTTAAAAATTGATAGTTAACTACCATCGACACTCACGTCGCCATGGCGTCAACAGGGTGGTCCTGTGTCGCCAACTCCTCGTACGACCCTCATCATACATCCACAGTTCTACACTATGCCTCCAACTCTTGCATGGTCTCCATCAGAGGGGTCCGCTGACCATACCGTCCTCCTAGGCGGTACGGAATGCCACGATTGACCCACGACACCCACGCATGGGACCAGTGGTAAGCAAGGCTGTAGCGTGGGGATGTCCCCATCATCTACAGGACCATTAGGGCCCACTGGTAGGGGAAGGGGAACAACGCAGCTCCGGGACACCCCCTCCCTCTCTTTTGTTTTTCTCTTTCTTCTCTCTCCATCCTCTCTGGTATATGACTGGCCCTGCCCTTGAAGCTTTAAAACGAAAGGACCAGTACCTTTCTAGGGGATCACAATCCAACGACCCCAGAACGATACACTCGATGTCAGCCCACATAGACTTGGGAGCTCATCCCTCTCTCGACCGTTTGTAACCCCTACTATGATCTCAGTGCAAGTAACATGAGCAACAGCTCACAACTGGACATAGGGACATTCCGACCAAACCAGTATACATCCTTGTGTCCTCTTTGCACATCATCCAAGCCTAGACGTGCAATCCACAAATTTACTAGTTGGTGGTTTCTAAACACCAGCACTTTTGCAAGGTAATGTATGATCGATTTAAACCTTTCGACAAACTACATTGAAGATCCGAAAGCATTAATCAACAAAACCAGAGCTAAACTCAAGAAAGTTTCAGCTTTAGAGTCAGAAGACAACCAGATAAGGCGGAGCTTAACACCAGAATTTAAAGCCACGGTTGACAAGACTCTTCGCGAATTCTCTGCTCCAACCACCACCAACATCCGTACTAGACCAGAAACCAATGTAGGAGACAATGGATTCGAGCTCAAGCCAGCTCTCATCAACATGGTGCAAGCTAGCCAGTTTTGTGGGAGGCACATGAAGATGCGAGTGCACATCTCCAACATTTCCTGGAGATCTGTAGCATTTTCACCATTAAGGGAGTAACCAAGGATGCCATTCTACTCCGTCTTTTTCCATTCTCACTCTTGGGGAAGGCAAAGTAGTAGTTCTACGCTAACAAAGATAGAAACACTACATGAAATAACTGCTCCACTGTCTTTCTAGCAAAGTTCTTTCCCACAGGCAAGACTAATGCTCTGCATGGGAGAATTTCAAGTTTTCAGTAGTAACACGATGAATCTGTCCCTGAGGCATGAGAACGCTTTTAAGACTACATATCAAAATGTCCTCATCATGGAATGGAGAATTAGCTACTCATGCAGACGTTCTAGCACGGGCTGACTAATAGTACCCGTGAGACTATGCATGCTGCTGCTGGAGGTGCATTCCTATCACTCACGCTTCTGGCTGCCACAGCTCTTGTGGAGAAGATGGCCTCTAACCAAAGCTAGAATAAACAACGTGTTCAACCTTGTAAGAGAGGTGGAGGTATGCATCAACTCAAAGAAGTAGACATGTTATCTGCCAAGATAGACTTGTTGATGAAGAAGCTCGAAGACCGAGCTAATGAAAAGTAAGAAGTCATGCACATTCATGATTCCCGCATGACATGTGAAGTATCTAGAAACATTGACCATTCAGGGAACAATTGTCCTAAAACCCAGGAGGATGTGAACTACATCAACAACAACAATTATCGTCCTCAACAGGACCAAGGATGAAACCAGCAACAGAGGCTGAACTACCAAGGTAACTATCAAGGTAACAATTATAATAACTTCAATCAACCACCCTTGAGAGAATTAATTGCTGGTCAATCTAGACTTATGGATGGATTATCTAAGAAGGTAGCTACCAATCATAAGATTCTAGAGAACATAAATAATAGAATGGACAGCTTTACTTCTGCCATTAAGAACCAACATAGCTTTAATAAAATGATAGAATCACAAATAGCTCAGCTGGCGGCTGCTGTTCCTCCGTCCAACAAAGGTAAGATTCTGGGGCAAACGGAAGATCTAGAAACTGCAAATCTTACCGATATTCATAATATAGCTTTCTACTACACGGAGCCATTGATGGGAAGGTGGATGGATTATACCTTGCCTAACAAGAAAGGTGATCCGGGAAGGCCTGTCATCCCCATCACCATTGGACCTCACATTTTCTAAGAAGCTGTATGTGACTTCGGAGCAAGTGTCAACATCATGCCTAAGGTAATCTATGAAAAAATTTTAGGAGATCCTTTGTTGTACATAAATATGTATTTGCAGCTTGCAGATTAGTCACTCTGTTACCCCAAGAGAGTTCTTGAAGATGTTATTATCCGAGTGGGACAATCATATGTTTCCGTAGACTTTATGGTCCTAGAAATAGGTGGAGATGAAAGGGCACCCATCATCTTGGGCT
The DNA here is from genome assembly GCA_022457205.1 of Saccharum spontaneum. Taxonomy (NCBI): domain Eukaryota; kingdom Viridiplantae; phylum Streptophyta; class Magnoliopsida; order Poales; family Poaceae; genus Saccharum; species Saccharum spontaneum. The sequence continues at coordinate 41,642,653 of CM039603.1, forward strand.
GACCTTTCCTGAGCATTGCAAAAGCCATCATCTATGCAGACATTGCCAAGATCTATTTCACGATCAAGGACAAGAAGGAGAAGTTCTCATTTAAGAACCGCATCTTGCAATCTCCTAGTTATCCACAAAAGGCGTACCCGCCCGAAGAGACAACAGTGACCAAGAAGAAGAACAACTGAAGGAGGAAGAACAAGACCAGTCAGCCACATGAAGAAACAATCAACATGATCAATGCACTCCAATCTGAGTATGACCACCTCATTGCTTCACCATTCCTTGCTAAGGATGATCCTAGCATACCGACGATCGAGTGTAGCATCGGACAAAGAATCTTCCACAAGACCTTTTGCGACATTAGATCAGGTGTCAACATAATTTCTAAGGTAACATATAAATATTTATTTGATAATGAACCTTTGTACCCTACATATATGCAGTTGCAGTGGCATAAAAATTAAAAATACCATGCATACATACGTATTTTCTTTTTTGCATACATAAAAATGAGAAAATCTAAAAATATTAAATAGACATCATGCTAGAATTCTGCCAATCTAAACCCGCAAGAACGAATCCTCGAACGACTGACCGCTAACCCCTTATCCTAATCCGAGCCATGAGTTTTGATATTCTTGTTGGAGTATTTTGCAGGATAGTACATATGATCAAGAGCAAGTTTACTCGCTTGTCTCCATCTCACTCCATCCGAAGAATATCTTTCTGAACCAATCTCTAAAGGGATGAGAAGGACATCTACTGGCAAAAACCAACTCTAAGAAAGACCATTACAACATCTAGCTTGGGGGAGGAGGATCCCCCGTGTATTTAGCTAAGTATTTCTTTTTCGTTTTGGTTTTACTATTTTTGGGTTTACTTTATGTTAGCTAAAGAAATAAAAAGATGCATAACAAACAAAACAACATAAAAAGTTATCTTAGCTAGTTATATATATTATAAGGTGTGATCTTAAAATTTGAAAACAAAATAAAGGTGTGTCTAAGTTGATACTTAAGAGCTGAATAAATAAAAGGACTCTGAAGATAATCTCTTGCAATGGAGATGATGAATAGTTGTTGTATTGTAATTCCTTTCAAGTACTTAGTTTTCAGCCTTGAATTCTCCTGAATTTTGATACTACTGTTTTGATTTAAGAATTTGCTCTGAACTTGAAACTCGTGGGTAGCATATGCTTGATCTAAGTCTAGGTAATTGGCGGATATGATATGAGAATGTCTGAGCTGCTATTTATCTTGTTCTAAGTGATACTAGAGTTTTGGAGATTTATCTTTTGAAAAATATAAAAATCCTACATGATGAGCTCCTGTATGACAAAGTTTGAATTCCTATCAGAGTCATATATGATATTTAGATTAAAAAACTTTCATTCATATATGCTGCTTGCTTTGCATTGAGTTCAGTCAAGCTTTGTTGATGCCTTATGAGAGGTTTGTCATGCTTTTAAAATTAAGATCACGTACACACCACCCACTTATGCACTACTCCTACACTGGGGGTAGGCGTAAAAAATGCCATTCCATCTAGATCCACCCAAAAATGTTTTACTCCTACACTGGGAGAAAACACCAAAAATATTCCCTATAGAACAACTATCAAATAAATGCTCTGAGTTCTTGTTGCTATCTCTCAAAAGTTTTGTTACAGAAAAGAAGCATGTGGCTATGCAAAAGTTATTCATAAAGAAAAAAGAGAAAAATGTATTAAAAAAATGGACAAGTGTCCGAAATTTCTAAAACAATGGGTACTCCGATGCCCGCCCAAAAAAAGGGGAGAGATGAATAAGATAGCCCATGTTTTCTTGCAAAGTTGTTTCCAAGTTTCAAAAAGAGAGATATGTTCTCAAGGAGCATAGTAGAATTAGGTTAGCCACCATATCTACCATATATTCTACACACATGCACATCTTGATTTGATTGTATAACTCAACTCCCTTTAGATCTGAGGTTTGACTTTACAATATATGTATTACAAGTATGCTCTTTCATGCTATCTCCCTACCTATGAACTCCACTATAAGCCTTAGTTGTAGGAAGAGAAAGACATAACATTATCATTGGCTTGGTGAGGATCCACAAATACCACATATATTGAGAGACTTGAGAGTATCATACAATGGAAGCTCTGAGTTTTATTTTGAAAACTTACAAAAACTCTGGAATAATGGTTGGGCAAAGAACATGAGACATAGTGCTTGACTTGATCGTTCTGTCTTTCAATTGCTCAAGACCCAAGTGAATGCTAAGAAGCCCCATGGTTAAAGGCAATATGGGTAAGTTTGAAAGTCATATCGGTTTATTCTAATCCGGAGGAGAATTTTTGTTTGAACGCATATGTACTTTTGAGGAGTGAAGGCATTGACGCAACTCCTGATCCAATTTTGGCTGAGTTTAGCTTTGCTAAGGGACTAGCAAAGGTTAAGCTTGGGGGAGTTTATTAACGGTAGTTAACAACCATTATAAACCATCAAAAAATATGTATAAGGCCATAAATGAGATCACCAACAAAGGTCTAGGGGTTTAAACTAACAAATTCTATGAGTTTTGGTGAATCTATGATTTCTGCAGGGTTTATCCAGAAAATCGTCAAGGAGGACCTACATGCCAGACTTAATCACGCTTATCCACCGCGGTAACAACTCTAGAAGATTCAAGAGGACCCTAGAAGGCAACCCTACGAAGCAGACCTCGGGAGACTGACATGTGGGGCCAGCCGGCCCCACCTGCAGGTCGACGACCCTCTGGCCCCACATGTCAGTCCCTCCTTCGAACGTCAGTTTTCCACCGCCTCCTAGGTTGCATCTCTGCCGTTCCTTAAGTTGGTTTGATCAAAGGGCTCACGTTGCAAGCTCCGAGCTATATATACCAGGCCTTGCCCCCCTGAGGCATAAGTCATTTGAGAAGACAGAAACCCTAATCTTCCTTAGAGCCCCACCATATTTTAGGGCATAGTTAGTTAGGCTAGGTCTAGAGGGAGGCAAGCAGGCTTCGCTTGGATTCCTGATCTTGTTAAGAGCATGGTTCGGTGTAATCTTTGCGCCCCTCTCTTTTGTATCTCCATTACTTTTATATGCTTACTACAATTGTTATGACATTAATAGTATTCATCTTATTCATGTTCTTTATTATTATGTTCATCGTCTACTTTGATTGTATATTTAGTATAGCTAGTTTATCATTATGTTTATGCATAAGTTAGTATAGCGCTCGCTCCAAAGTACATGGGGTGGGTGGTCGACGTTGTGTAAGCATGGTGCTTATACATTGTTTACCTGCGAATACACTTTATATTTCAGGCCATGTGGTAGATCACAGATGTCACACTCCCGTTGAGTCCTTTGTAGTCCACTTCCTGCATATAGGCATAGAAGTAGGATCTGGTTACAAAGGAGGAGCAAGCTATGTTCTTAATCCTGCTTAGTAATATCCCTTATATGTAGATATAAAGATGATCTTAGCCATGACTACTAGATGTAATTGCACTAATCAATGTATGCTTTGACTTGTAATTAAGAATGACTTAGGAATTATTCCTCTAATATTCTACCTGACCATGCTAATGCCATAGATATGAGTGCTCTGAGTGATTTATCATTAATCAATACTTATCATATATATATATATATATATATATATATATATATATATATATATATATATATATATATTAACATATGACTTACCCCTGTTGTGAGTAGATTATTGGTTGTGGTTTATTTCTCCATCAATACTATAAGTTATCAATATATGTCCATGCTAGACCTTCCCTGTGGTAAAATATAAATAACGATACATAAAATACTTTCGGATGAAGTGCTATATTGGTATAATTATATGTGCGCTTGCAGATCCTTTTCATTCATATATCTTTATATTCTTCCTAGTCACATGAAATAATAAAGAATTACTTAGTATCATTCTAGTAGTGATGCTAGGTAAAACCAACAAGCATCTCTAGTATCATCACTAGGAATGACAACCTAGTACAAGTAATGCTAGGAGATGTAGGTAATTAATAGGTGGCTACTAAAACAAGTGACAAGTTAATAAATACCACAACCTACTGAGGTAGTCCGAAGCTTGCGAGCTTAGAACTAACAAAACGAGTGGCAATCCTAGAACTCGCCTCAACGTGGACTAAGTGACCGGCAAGTCACCGAGCCATGGGAAAACATCGTGTGTCATCCTATACATTGTGGTTTGCTTATCTCAACACAAGTTTACTTCATTGCAATACATTGTGCTTGCGTTCTTGAATTTGTGCTTAGTGTATTGTTTACTGCTTTATCACTAGCATGTGTAGGAGCTCCGGTGCACTTACTCTTGTACTAGTTGCTTAGATTGTTTGATCTTGCCAACTAAATTTTTTATTATGAGAGCTCTCTCTAGCTCGGTACCCTTAGTAGTTCTCTAGCTCAATCTTTTGTAAGGGTGCTAGCAAATTTAGATAGAGGGGTGTAGTCGAGGCTAGACCGTTAGTACTCTTCCACAATTAAATTGGTTGGCTCTTGTGACTAATTTTTAGAAATGACTATTCACACCCTCCTCTAGTCGGCCATCTCGATCCTTCAGCCATCTGGTGCTCAAGCTTTCTGGGTTTCCTTGCGGCCGCCAACACGCACAATAGAGCTGGAAAAATTTGGGGATGCCCATGGATCAAAGCTCTGGATACCAAATGTCACGGACAAGAGAGGCTGGGGAAGAAATGGAACAGGATAGTTGAAGGTAAACAAAGAACACAGGAGTTTCAGATCAGTTAGGGATTTCATATTTCTCATTACAGGATAACCGTCTCCAATTATAGACCATCAGCTTATATAGCTAGACTTCCACATAACTGGGCCGAGCCCCTATGCCTAAAAGGTCAAGCCCAGTATCTCCAACCCATTCGACGCCAGCACAAAACATTCAAACACCGACGCGCCCGCCTGCTCAGCCACTTCTGTCGGTGGATGCAAGCTTCTTGCTAACAGCTTCCGCTATGTATTGGCTCGGACCTTGCCTAGATGGATAGAACAAAAATGGTGTTGGTGTCATCATATCGATTTCTTTGTTGCTCTCCCGAGCTGTTTGTTGCAAACTGCTTTCAAATATAATTCATCCGTTTGCCAAGATTACAGACAGATTTACGGTTTTTCTTATCTAAATCGCCGATGCAAACTGCCTTGTTTTTCTTTGCTTGCCGGAGACCAGAGCGGATCACTTCTCACTATTATGTGTTTAGCTGCAGCTCCTGTGTTTATAGTTTACCTATCGATCTCTCCTTCTTCCATTGTGCCACACGCTTGGTCTTGTTGTGTAGTATCTCCTCTATTCTAAATTATAAATAGTTCTAGGTGTTTTAGATACATAGTAAAAGATATGTACCTAAAAAGTTATAACGATTTATAATTTAAAACAGAGGGGCAGAATGTCTCTTTCTTAGCTGGCCTTTCCCGTTTCTGAGGCCATTCATACCTGCCGTACATCATTGTTGTCTCTGGGTCGTTTCTTCTTAGTACTCGCTAAATATGCACCAAAATGATCGTTAGCATCTGACGTACGCAAGTATTCAGCCATACAGGCATGACCCACTAATCTAGTTGCACTGTAGCTTGCGTGCACTGTAGCACTGTTTCGCATAGCCTGTGCACACGACCACACGTATGCATACAGAATTACAATGCGCTTTCCAGGATTCCGGGAGCCCCCTAGATAAATCTAGCTACTGTCTCTCGCCACGCCACGCACACATGCACCCAGACGGCCAGACCCAGGTGTGTCGTGGAAATGCATGCATGTTCACTGGCCGGACACCGGCGCGGGCCGCGCCGCGCACTTAGCTTGATTGCCATGCATGGACGCGCGTGGCGAGCTGCTGAGTGCTGATGCGCGCGCGGAAGCGGCCGGCCTAGCTGCTCACGAGCCAGTGACGCCGAGAGGTCCTCGATCGATCGATCCGCGCGCGCGGCTCTAGCTGTGCGAGTGCGACCACGATGGGGAGCCGAGAGGCAATAGCAGCGGCCTAGCAGCCTAGCCGGCCGGCCGGCCGGGAAGCTTTATTAGTTGGCCCGCCACGCATGATGGGATACAGAGACATACAGCAGGTTCAAGAATCGATTCTTTCGTGCCCACGTTTCGGTCGACCGAATGTACGGGCCTGTTCGGTAGACCTCCATCCGGACACGGCTTCGCTTATGATTCTGCTTTTGGCACAACGTAACTGAAGGATCGGATTCCAGTTTCCAAATGCTAGCTTTTGCGTCTATCAAAAATTATGCTTGTGTCGCAGTGGACAAGCCGTGTCCAGCTGTGTCGATCACGGACCAATAATGCTTCGGCCAGAGCTCTCCACCAGATTGATCCAGAGTTTTGGAACTTGAGCGCGTTCCAAAAGGCAAAACGCAAAAGCAAGAGCTAGTCAGCTACTAGGGCATTGTTTAAATTCAGAGCTAAAGTTTAGCGGTGTCACATCGAGTGTTACATGGGCGTATTCGGATAGTAATAATAAAACAAATTACACAAATCCTCGGTGATCCGCGACACGAATTTATTAAGTCTAATTAATCCGTTATTAGCACATGTGTTGATGTAGCACCACATTTCTAAATCATAGACTAATTAGGCTTAAAAAATTCGTCTCACAAATTAGTCGCAATCTATACAATTAGTTATTTTTTAATCTATATTTAATACTCCATATATGTGTAACATATAATGTGATAGGGTATAAGTTTAGCAAGTCTTTGGTCTGGTTGGTAGTTTTGAGGATCATCTAGGTGTAGATCAGTGGGTGGTTTCTTTTCTATTCAGGATAAATAACATAGATCATGTACTGGAGAGGGAGAGGACGATGAAGGAGAAGAGAGGGAGAGAAGAGCAGAGGTGCCTCACAATCGGGCTTGGCTGACGAGCTTGAGGAGAAAGCAGTCACCTTGGTGTCGATGTATGGCGTGGTGGTCGGCGATGTGGCAGTGGCGCTTCCCGCCGCTGGCAGTGCCACCCTCTAGATCGGCTAGGGTTAGGACAATGGGGGCTCTGGTGGCAGTAAACCTCGTGTCTAGAGCCCCTGCCCCCACCTCCTCTTATAGGCACTGTGCGATGGGGGGCCACCAGCCAGTTCAATGGCTGGACACCCCCGATCAGGGTGCGATCAAGGCCCTGACTTGGTCGTTGGACCGAGTCAGGAGGAGATCAACAAACATTCTCCCCCTTGATCTCATCTTATACTTTAAGCTTTATACTTAACTTTATACTTATTTCTTTTACCATTTCATCATAGATTAGTGTATAGAGCGTGCCTCATCGTCACGGTCAGTCGCCGATAGATTTAACAGCTACAATACACATCTCTGATCTGAAACAGATTCTTTAACTTTGGGCTCTTTTATTGTCCGGAAATTATAGGCTTTCCCATAAACCCATGTCGACTATGTGTTCTCTGAACGCACTGAGCGGGAAGCCTTTGGTAAGCGGATCCGCAAACACTTGCTTGTTACTTATACGTTCAATACTTTTAGTATGATTCCGGACTTTCTCCTTTACAACGTATAACTTTAATATTAATGTGTTTGGCAGCACACTTGACTCATTATCATAGGAGCAAACTACTTAAATGGTTATTGCTGTTGACAACCATTATCAATTCCGGGTACAAGTTCCTTAACCATTTTGCCTGTTCTGCAGCCTCATGTCATGCTATACTATAACTTTGCATCACTGATGATATTAAAACTATTTCTTTGGAGGTTTTCCACAATAAAACTCTAACTGCGAGTGTTAGCTACTATGTAGGTTTCACTAAACATCTCGCTAAAATTCAACATTGTACCCACAACTACTTGATAGTACTTGTTCTTTCTTTCTTAATATGAGGCCGACATTCTTAATTCCATTCCAATAATCTATATCTGGACTGGACTTTTGCCAAAACAACCCGGATACGTGAACTATGTCAGGGTAAGATCTTATCTGTGTACTCATTAAGCTTCCAACAGCTGAAGCATATAGGACGTCCATCTATAACAATCTCACATTGCTTCTTGGAACACTAAAGTTCCTAAAACTATTACCCTTGACCATGGGAACAGACATAGGTTTACCCACATAGGTACTTTGTTTCTTTAGAAACTTTTCTTAGCATTCCTATGCGATAGTCCTAATACCCTTTTCTTCTATCTCGGTGAATTTCAATTCTTATAATGAGAGATATTTCACCGAGAACTTTCTTATTGAACCTTGAGGACAAGAACTTCTTCTCATGTAGTAGATTGACATCACTACTGACAAGTAAGATGTCATCCACATATACATGATTAGGAAATGAATTTCCCATTCTATAACTTTATACAAACGCAATTGTCCTCTCATTCTCTTTAACCCAAAATTTCTAATTGACTCTTCGATTTTAAATGCCACTGTCTAGAGATTTACTTAGTCCATAAGAGATTTCTACATATGACATCCCTTATATTCTTTTCTTTCCATGACAAAACCTCTAGGTTATGCCATGTAATCATTTTCATACAAATCCTATTGGGAAATATTGTCTTTATTTTCATCTGATGTAACTCAGATCATGATGTGCCACCAGCACTCATTGTAATCTATTCATTCACTTCGCGCAAAATCTTTTGATTCAAGTCGCGCTCCACATCTTTACATATTCCCTTTAAAGTCACATTTTATCTTGTAGACCCATTATAGCCTACTGTTTTGGCTCCTTAGGAATTTATTCTAGGTCCCAAAATATTATTGGTCATTTTCAATTTTATTTCATCTTCCTTTGCTTCTTGCCATTTAGACGAGTGAATGCCTCTCATGGCTTCTTTAATTTAGGTGGGATTACCCTCCATTTGAATTTCACTAATATAGACTTTATAGTCAATCAGAAATATCTGATTTTTTTATACTTTGAGACTTTCTGAGGCCTTAGTTACTTGATTCTACAAGGTCCTGTGTAACAAGATCCTTGTTTACATTATTCATCCTCCTTGCGGAGTTTGGTCTCTTTGTACTATGCTCCCCCAGATTGTTCCATCTTCTAATTTTCTTATTTTAGGTTTAATCTGCTAAAACTCATATGACGCTTTTAGCACCGCCTTAATAACTCTGAACTCGTCCAGTATGAATACTGACCGACTATGCTATCTTCCTATCGGAACTGTAAAAAGGTCCAAGAATTTAGCTATTTCTTTACTTTAGAGGTATCGATATTATGACCGTCTTACTCCCCCGACGATGTATCGATATTATGACAGTCTTACTCCCCCAACGATTACATTCATCTTTTATAGATCACTTTAGTATGCATCGCATTGTCTGAAGTATGGGAAAATATCTTTCTTAATTGTCTTTGTTAACTGATCTCACATTTCTCCCCCTCAAAATGTGGTATGAACTTTTCTACCACAATTTCAAAAACTATTCAGAACTCTTGTGAATGAGGAAACTTTGATTACTTACTTCACCAACATGATTACATCATGCAAAATGAAATTATTTCTTAATTCGTATGGGAGTACTTTTTCCTCATCTCACTTCAAGAACTCAACAGAGTCTTTTATCATTAATACTTCCGCAAGTCACGCTTGCATGTCATTCTTATCTTAAGGTTCGTCTGTAACTTTCTGTTCTCCTTAAACTCATTGAGTGCTTAATTACTATGACACAATAGAAGAGCGTTGTCAAGCACATGAGTCATCACAACTTTCTCTCGCAAGTACTATGCCAAACTTCTCCCACCATGCAGGGTAGATTAACATAAGTGTAACACCTCAGGTGTTTAGCTTCCTTAATTGCATTGCATTTCATAAGCATGAGCATCATTAATATCATCCATATCTCTATTTTGCTTGCAACATGAGTATGCAACATGCCTCAATGTGTTTGTTTCACAAAGTACTTGCTTATGAAATGTGAGTGGTGCAACTTGTAGATACAACCTTGGGTCACATATTTGGAAATATGACAATGTGGTTAGCACATTTTGATAGGCTCAATGGGTGCAACAAAGTCTTGCAACATGTGCAACATGATATTACAACATTTTGGGTGGATTTAGGGTTTTGCTTGCTTCCAATTATATGACACTAGTATTTTTGTGTAACTAAGGGGTAGAGTGGCTAATTATATCTTACAACACCTTAATTACACTTAGGGTGACTAGTGGAGCAATGTTCATGTTGACCAAAATGACCAAAATGTCCTCCAATGTGCTGTTGACCAATAATGGACCCTAGAATGCTTTGGTTTGACCAATTAAAAAGTCTAGCTTAGAGACCTTGCATGGAGGAGCAACCTTAAGCAAAGTTGTAGAGAATTTCCTAAGGAACAAAAGTTCTAATATGGCCATCCCATGAAAATGACTAGAACAAGCTCAAAAATGGCCCATAAGTCAGTTTGAGGGGCTGCCCAACACTTAGAAAATTTCTAAGTCTGAAATTCGAAGTATAGTTTCAAAGTAGCCCACTTCAACGCCATGTAACTCCCAAACCAAGCCGAACCAGTTCTTGAGCCAATTAACAAAATTGTAGCCCTCATGTAGCTCTACAATTTTGATGTTATCATCTTCTACTAACTGGCGCTGGTTTAGGAGATAATCATCGTTAAACTTGCTCTGTCAGTCACCTAATGCAGTCATCGATTCAGATAAAACCGACTCTGATGTCGGTCGTGGCCGACCGGCCACAGGCCGTCGTCGACGCGTGGCCGCGCGGTGGCGACCGTACGCCGGCCGCGACCCCACCAGTCGGTCCAAGGAACCATCAAAGACCGCCACGACGCACAGAGCTTTCCCATTTCCTATCCCTCCCTCATTCGGCTTCAACACGGAGAACCGGTGCCGCCATTACCGCCTCCACTCCGGCGAGCTCGCGCGCGCTCGCCACCGCACCGCAAACCACCAAAACCCGTCCACTGCTCTGCCTTGAACCCCTCTTCATCCTCCACCTCGCCTTTGGGTCGTTTGTGCGGAGGTAAGGCGGCATTGCCATCTCCGCCACCGCCCGCTCGGGCATTTCTCGCCGGAGCACCCCCGTAGTGTGGCCGTGCTTCCCTAGTGCCTCCCTATCCTCCGTTCTTAGTCCATCGCGTCCGCCTTGAACCACTAGTGCTCACCGGACCGGCCATTAGGGCCGAGCAGCCGTCCAGCTCGTCGGAGCCGGCATGCCGCGGCCGCGGGCCGCCATTGCCATCGCTGGCTACCTTAGCCGCCATCGTAGCCCTCTTGGATGGTACCCTTAGACTCGCATCGAGGTGGGGAAGTAAATTAAGTATGTACCCTTAGACTCGCATATAAGTTCAATTTCCCACTTAATTAAGTAAGTAAATTAAGAAAGGGGTGAAAATACATGTTCTAGGGTGGCACACCTTACTTTCTGGTGTTTTCCTGACATGTGTGAACTAGTAGTATCATTAGTTTGGTCATAGAGGAAGTTTGACAAATGAATAAATATTTAATTTTCACATTTCTAGGTTCTCTGGATAGCTGGTAGCATTTTTAGATTTGATCCTTGATAAAAGTGTTTTCTAGGAAACTTATGAATACCAAAGTGGTATTAAACTTGATAAACTAGCTTGTGTCAAAATTTGGGGACATTTGGCTTAGTAGTCTAGGAGTTATAGCTGTTTAAAGTGGCTGTCCAGAAATAGCTGCTCTCTGTTTGGAGAGGACAGATTTCTGGAACTCTAGAATTTTGACTAGGAAAACTTAGGAATTAAGTGTTGAAGCCTGAAAATGATTTGTAGAGCATTTTATAAGCTTTCCAGATTGTCTTGTATCATGTCTTTTGGATTTGGGAATCTCCAGTTATGATTGAAACACTTAGCTGATGTCCAGAATGTGTTGCTTTGATATTTTGTGCATGGATGTGGTAACCTAAGTAAAGTTGTTCTTGTGATTGTTAGGTGTTAGGGCTTTAACAGGGGAGGAACAATTATACATTAGGTTGTATAGATTAGGTAAGTACTTCTCTACCGGAGAAGAGATTTGCACTTATTATTGAAGTGATTTGAATAGAGCATTAGGAAGTGTTGTAGTGCATTTCATCCCGAGCATGCTGCATTCTTTCTTATGTATCCATGTTATTTATTGCGCATTCATGCAATAGGTGTTCCGGAGGGAGTGACTCTCCTCGAGTTCGAGGGAGCCATTCCGGAGGAAGATCAGGAGCAGCCGAGGGAGCCAGAGGACCCAGCCGGCGAATGAGTTCCCGCAGAATATCTACCTGAGTGTCCTGATCATCGGCCGTCCTCTTTTTTGAAAGGCAAGCCCCGGTGCATGCTGACCCTATTGTTTTATAAATCAATCTTGAGTATTTTTACTTGTTTACTGCATTAAGTTGTAGGAGTTGTGTGAAAACACTTGTTGCATTATACCTGTCCTTGTCCAGATATCGTACTTAAATCCTAAATTAGGTTTAGGCACGTGTCAATGCTTAGCCCTGCTTAGTCTGGTAGAAGTCGGGTGATTTCCGATCATCCGCGAGATGTAGGAATGGGTCACGAGTGGCTATGTCAGCTATCGTAGATGGAACCATGCCTTAAAATAAAATTGAGACCGGGCGGGAGTTCGATAGTGCAGCCGCAAGATACTTCACGTCTTGGGTGCAGAGCTATGCCCGTCTGAGTCGTTTAAGAACCAATTCGCTGTACGTCCTTGAGTCATGTTGAACACAGTCTAACACTTAGTTGGCCGGATAAGTCGTTCCGACCGCGAAGCCGAGTAATATGGTTCAGGCCGAGAATCGAATGGTAGGTCGCATCTTGGAGGAGAGAAAGGATGTGCTTGGGGACATTGGCGTGAGACCAAGGGGGTTAGAGTCCCTATCACCTGGCCGAGTGTCGCCCTTGGGGATGCGGCATCATTCGGACCCGTGACTCCTGAATTGTACGAAAGGTGGCTTGTGCGACCCTAGCAGGGGCCTGCGTGGTGAGTGTTAGAAATACCCCTCCAGCTGGATAGGAATTCGATTCGAATCGCCGTCGCTCCCGGTTAGTGAACACTTGACTTGAGCAGCGGCAACGTAGATCTCATTAAATTGAACAGATGGTTAAGCGAATGATACAATGTTGCCGCCTATTTATACCTGCTATGGATATAATGATATTATTTGTTTGATTATAATCAAGTGAATGTTTAGTACAGGTGCTAAGATAGATGACAGGTAAATGCTAAAAATAACTGCCAGTACAGGTTAAAACAGTTTCAATTACTTATGCTTTTCTGCAAAATGTGATGTCAGCTAGCCCCACTTATGAAAGCCTTGCATAATCCTTGGTGACATCTTATTTCTGGTTTTTGACAGGTAAGTCTAGCTGAGTACATTCTAGTACTTAGGGTTTATTCCCTCCTGTTGCAGATGACATGCTTTACCAGGGCTTTTGCAAGAACTGCCTCCACCCTACAGGAGAC
>CM039603.1:41656159-41720317 GCA_022457205.1 Saccharum spontaneum
TTTTAGCTTGTATGAACTATGTCGTGTGGTGGCAAGCATGTGATGGACAACTATATGTGTGTTTGTGATGGATGATTGTAGGACAAGTAATAGTTATCTATCTATCTTATTAGCTTATGCTTTTCTTGTGACTAATGAATGTTATCGTGATGGCCATGTATTGCTTCAAGTTCCTACTTTAAGATCTTGGCCATCATATTCTTTTTCACTTGTTGTGTGAATATAACATGTCATATTGCATATCTTTTTTATGATATATATTTGTTCACATACACTTGTTGCACCCCATAAATTGCAAAATTTAGGGGGAGCTTTTGTTTCTTGATATATGCAAATGATGGATAAATGATCATCATTGAAATTCAAATTCATTGCATATATTAAGGGGGAGCTCTCTATAAATTTTGGGGCTCAAAATGTAACACCCTAAAAATTTGAAGAAAAGAAAAATAGGGAAAATGTGATTTTTATATTTATTTTTGTGAAGCATGCAAATTTAGAATAAGAATAATTTTATAAATTTAAAATCAAATATAAGGGTAGAAACATGATTGAGCATTCATGCTGCTGCATTTGGAGTTTTGAGTTGAGTGGTTTGAATCACATTCAAATTTGATTTGAAAATCATTTGAAAAATGGATTTGAAAAATTGGAAAAGAAAAAGAAAAGGATTTTACCTTCTTACCGGGCCGCTCCCTCCCGCACCGGCCTGCTTCGGCGGCCCAACTTCTCCCTTCCCCCGCGCGCTCGCATCCCATGGGCCGAGCCGGCCAGCGGCCCGCCAGCCCAGCTCCGCACCGCGCGTGGCCGCGTTCCGCCGGTGTCGCTGACACGTGGGTCCCACCGGTCAGTGACCGTTCCCACCTTCCTTTCTTCTTCTTCCTCCGGCCGACGCCGTTTCCTTCTTTCCACCGATCGAATCCGTGGTTCAAATCCTCCCTTTCCTTTCTTGTGACCGCCTTCGGGGTATAAAAACGGATCCGCACCCCCTCCCGCAACCTATCTGCCTCGTGGTGTTTCCCGTGGAGGTCTAGGGTTGCCTCGCCGCGAGATCGAGCTTCACCGCCCGCCATACCGAGCCGCGCACGTTCTTCTCTTCATCCCCGGTTCTATTTTTGCTCTAGGTGAGTTTGCGTTCGAGTTCTCTACCCGCAGGTGTTCTCCGTTCGTGTTTTTGTGCACCGTAGCGCGAGATGATGTTTTCCGGCGATGGCGCCGCCGCGCGAGTCGCCGTCGGGATCAAGTCCGGCCGGCGCGCCGCCCGTCTTCCTCCCCGAGCGATCTGGACCGTTGGATCTAGATCGGATGGTGTAGATTAGCAGATACCGGTTCGCGTGAACTTTTGTAAAAGAGACCCTGGATTTTTGTATTATCTAACCCGCGGTCCAAAGCGTAAATCGGGAAAATACGCTTTGATTAAATGAAAACGTAATTCGTTTCGGAAAAAGAAAAATACGCTTTCTGATATTTACAGTTTTGCCACTGAGATTGTTTTAGCCGTAGAATCTTCGTTTTAACTCCGATTTGATCCATTCAAATTGCGTTAGATTCATATTTGCGAGCTCTATCTAATGGTGTAACTGTACAGTAGGTTTAGATTAATTTATTTTCGAGTTTTAATTAAAGTATTTATTTTTCTATAGGAAATCTTCGGAAATTCATAACTTTGTCGTTTTAGATCCGTTTTTCGTGATCTTCGCGTCTGTGTGATCCTAGCGAGTTGTAGATTCATTTTAAAGACTTTTTATTTTATTTTCTTACTGTTGGTGTATTGTTCTAATTATAGTCTTGTTTGTCTATGCATGATTGCCTCTGGATGTGTGTTGTTGATAATGGTTGATCGAGTATAGACGGTGAGCAATTCGTTGGAGATCAAGAGCCTTACTACGAGCAAGATCTTCAGGACCAGTTTGAGCAAGGCAAGTATAGCATGGGATTATCCTTGTTGTCCTATCCACCTTATGCAATTAATGTCATTATGCATTTATTCCTTGTTAAGGATGACTTAGTGATTGATCCTATACCTTGGTACCCATTATGATGCATTGATTAGTATGGCTAGTGCTTAAACATGGACTATGATCATGTAAATTGATTAGAGGAATATGCAATAAACATTAAAATATGATTTTGATTCTTGTACAAAGGGGGTTAGAGCATGTGTGTTGTTTTGATGCTCTAATTGCTCTCCATAAGGACTCATCTATAAGCGACAATCGGGACTTACAGTACAACTGTGAGGGCTATATGGCTCTGGCTTTAGTCATATAGAAGGACCTTTTCTAGCTTGTTAGAGGTAACCTTTATGGCGTAAGAATGGCTTGACGAATCGGGTATAGTGCGGCCTCTGTCCTTATGTGTATAGGCTGCGAGTCAATGTGCCATTTGGAAGGGGGGCTCTACATCTGTTTGCCGAGTGAATCTAATGGCCCTAACTTGTTAGACGAACCTTCGAAAGACTTCATAGTGTTTACCCTGCCTGCTCACCTTGGTAGTGTTTTGGGAGTAATTAACCCGAGCATTTGGGTAACACGACTCACAGTGAAAGTGTACAACCTCTGCAGAGTGTAGAACTGTTATAACAGCCGTGCTCACGGTCACGAGTGGCCTTGGACCCTTATGGAATAGTTGATCAATTGTTTATGATTATGATTTTGCTATTCATTAATCATTTCACATGGATCATATGTTTATTGTTTACATTGAGACCTATTGATGCTATTGATATGCTAAAATCATGTTAACTAAAAGCTACATGCTGATAAACCCACGATTATGCCTATTTGAGCCTCATGAACCCCATGTTACACTTGTTGAGTACGAGATGTACTTACGCTTGTTTATTTCTCTTATTTGGATAAAAATCCCGGATGGGTAACAGATGGAGGTAATAGCGACTACTACGCCTACTTCCCTGAGGATTACTAGTCTTGCTGTCAACCAGTCAATGTACCTGTGACTGGAGCTACCACGAGAGAGATTTTTATTTATACTTCCGCTACATTTGTGTTAAGACTATGTGTTAAATATCGTGATGTAATAACATTTGCCATGATACTTCTGTTATAATTTGTGAACTTATGTGTGATTGATCTCTGGGCGCACATAAGGGTAAGCATTCCATTTGGTCGATAAATGGGTGTGACAAATTGGTATCAGAGCCAGGTTGACTGTAGGACGCAAGCCTAGTTAGCAATGGTCGAAGTAGTGTCATCTTTACACTATTTTTATGCTCACTATCTTGCTCTTGTTACTTGATAAATTTTTATGCTTCTTATGTCTCATTCTATTACGAAATTTTGCCTCTATTCTAACTTCATCTAAAAATTCTGTAGATGACTCGTGACCGTAAGACTGCCCGCATCAGCTTTGGAGGATACTACCCACCTCGTGCCCTGCTTGCAACTGAAGAGCCACAAGAGCCAGAACCTCAGGAACAAGAGAAGACCCCTGTAGCACCAGTCCAAGCACCAGCACCTCCCCAGGAAGAGATTGAACCTGAAGAAGATCCAGAAATCGTTGAGATTGAAGATGGTGAGGAGGAAGATAATGGAGGAGAACAACCCCCGTCTCCACCACATGAAGTTCCTGAAGATATGCCACCTCCTCCAATGGGGTGGACTGTGAGGATCTACCACAGGAATGGAGGGGATGCTGTCTCTCACATTCGCCTAGTGGGGATGCTCACTGCTTACTTCGCGGATTGGCATCCAGCTGTGGAGTACGTCTGCTGGGAGTACACTCATCCACTGGAGAGCACGTACTGGAAGGCAAGGGCAAGCATCTTTGCACACAAGCAAGACAAGGGGGCATATCAGCTGGACAGGATGTTCTCTCATGTGGGGCATCGAGCTACCATTGAGGATAGCATTGAAGATGCTGCTTTTGAAGCATGTATGGGTCTTCGCTATCTTCGCTTTAACCTCATGAAGCATGACATCCATCGTTTCCTTCCTCGTGCACACCCCGAGCTTGGTTGGGCTATGACAGATCCAGTGCAGTTAGAGCCACTACCTCGGGTGATGGTGAACTTTGTCTATGACATGATGGACAGGAAGCTGCAACTAGAAGAGATGGTGAGGACACAAGGGAAGACTATCAAGAGATGCCAAGCAACCATTGATGAGCTCCGAGCAAACCAAGGCTTGCCCAAGATCTACGAGAAGTTAGAGCATGAGCCACTTCCTTAGGAAGTAGGAGTCCTTTTATGTAATAAGAACGTTCTTAGTAACGTCAGTTGAGTCAGTCGAGTCTGTCGTGTGGTTTGAACTTTGGTGTGCTAGTTGCTTTATTATTATGCTTATGTGTGAGTTGGATCTTTGTTTGAGTGTCTGGACTTGTAGGCATGTCTACAAGTTCCATTATTAAGAATAATAAGTTTAATAGTCAAGGAATAATAGTTGGGTTTGATAGTATCTCGTTTCTGTCCTTGCTGTTTTCTGGAGCAGTCTCTGATGTTTCTGTTATAGTTTAAAAATGGTTCGTGCAACATTTATGAAATTTTTATGAGAGAAACTAGACTCAAGCATCTTTCAAATGCCACTGGAATCACCTTTTTATCTAATCTGGTTCGAGAGATATAATTTTCACAAGATAAAGTTTCTGCACAGTCTGGAATCTGGAACAGTTTCTGTTGCGCCTTATTTTTCATATACTTAACGACAGAATCTGGTCTTGAGGTCTGAATAGAAATTGTGGATAATTTCATAAGCTTTCCAACCATATAAAGCACGCCTCTTTTGGACTTCTGTAGCCCGAGATATGATTGAAATACTGAACTGTCAATATTGCTACTCGTCCAGAAAACTTTCAGATCTCATTCTTAATCTTATAAGTGGTTGATAACCTGAATTTCTTAAAGTTTGCATGTTTATGGGTGGCAGATGGCCGGAAGAGGAAGAGGCAGAGGTCGTGGCAACATTCCCCCGAATCCACCACCACCACCGCCACCAACTATTGAGCAATTGCTGGCAGTACAGACGCAGTTGATGCAACAACTGGTGTAGAATCAGCAGAATCAGCCAGTTGCTGGAGTGCAACCACGTGATAAGCGTGGTGAATTTTTGAAGGGTCGTCCCCCAGTGTTCACACATGCTGCTGATCCTTTGGAGGCTGATGATTGGCTTCGTGCTGTGGAGAAACAACTCACCATTGCACAATGTGATGACCGACAGAAGGTGTTGTTCGCTTCTGGGCAACTTCAGGGAGAAGCTCAAGATTGGTGGGAGTCATATGAGTATGGCCGTCCTACTAATGCTCCTGCAGTCACCTGGCAGGAGTTTAGAGAGAACTTCAGGGCTTACCATATACCTGAAGGGATGATAGAATTGAAGGCGGAGGAATTCAGGAACCTGACCCAAGGGTCAATGTCTGTAGCTGAGTACCGTGACAAGTTTGCTCAACTGTCACGATATGCTCCACATGAGGTGGCCAATGACAATGATAAGCAGCGCCGCTTCTTGAAGGGATTATATGATGGACTACAGTTGCAGTTGATGTCCAATACCTATCCCAACTTTCAGACGCTTGTGAACCGCGCTATTGTGGTGGATAACAAGCGCAAAGAAATGGATGCTAAGAGGAAAAGGTTACAGGGACAAGCCTCCAATAGCAACACCCGTCCACGCACTGGCTTCCAACAGAATACTCAGCAGAGACCTCCTTCTGGACAGTGGAACCGTGGTCAGACTCCATTTCGTGGACAGTTCCCTCAACGTCCCCCATTTCAGCCACAGAGTAGCAACCAACGTCCACCACAGCAGAATGGGAATCAAGTGCAGCGCCAGGGTCCCTCCAACAACACTCCTACAAAGACCAGTGCTCCCAACACTCCCAACCGGTGTTTCCGTTGTGGAAAAGAAGGTCACCTGTCTTACAACTGCCCGGAGAAGCCTAACCAGCAGACTCCCCAGAGACAGAGCAGCCACCAGAAGCCCGCACTTAACTCGGGAAGGGTGAACCATTTGTCCCAGGAAACTGCAGTGGAGGAGCCAGAAGTTATGCTTGGTACGTTCGATGTCCACTCTACTCCCGCCACTGTTCTTTTTGATTCTGGAGCATCACATTCTTTCATATCACAATCATTTGTTAGAATACATAGAATCCATTTGTGTGCCATGAAGAACCCTATCTTAGTAAACTCACCTGGTGGAAGCATGCCAGCATCTTATCGCTGTCTTCCCATTAGTCTCAACTTAAGGGGGGTAGAGTTTTCAGTTAGCCCTATAGTATTGAGGACAGCCGGGATTGATCTTATACTGGGAATGGATTGGATGATGCAACAACAAGCAGAGATTCAGTGTAAGGATAAATCGGTTGTGCTGACTACACCAAAGGGGGATAGGATCAGGGTTGAAGTCAAAGTGCAAAAACAAGCGACTGCTACAGTGAACCAGCTCAATGATGGTGCCAATCGGGAGGATCCAGTTGTGGAGGAGTTCCCAGATGTGTTTCCGGAGGATTTGCCAGGTATGCCACCAGACCGTGACATTGAATTTATTATTGAATTATTACCTGGAACTGCACCTATAGCTAAGCGACCATATAGAATGGGAGTAAATGAACTAGAAGAACTTAAGAAACAAATTAAGGAGTTACAGGATAAGGGTTTTATTCGTCCTAGTTCGTCACCATGGGGTGCACCAGTAATTTTTGTGGATAAGAAAGATGGAACTCAGAGGATGTGTGTAGATTATCGGTCTCTTAATGAGGTTACCATTAAGAACAAGTACCCATTGCCTAGAATTGATGACCTGTTTGATCAGTTGAGAGGAGCTTGTGTATTTTCCAAGATTGATCTTCGTTCTGGATATCATCAATTGAAGATTCGTGCCAGGGATATACCCAAGACAGCATTTACTACACGTTATGGGTTATATGAGTATACAGTGATGTCATTTGGTTTGACTAATGCTCCCGCATACTTCATGTATTTAATGAATAAGGTGTTCATGGAATATCTGGACAAGTTTGTAGTGGTATTCATTGATGATATACTAGCGTTTTCCAAGACAGAGGAAGAACATGCTGAACACTTAAGGTTGGTCTTGCAGAAGCTCAGAGAACACCAACTATATGCAAAAAGGAGTAAATGTGAGTTTTGGCTTAAGGAAGTTTCTTTTCTGGGTCATATCGTTTCAAATGGAGGAATATCAGTAGATCCTGGTAAGGTGAAGGATGTATTGAACTGGAAACCACCTACCAATGCAAGTGAGATCCGTAGCTTTTTGGGATTGGCTGGTTATTATAGAAGGTTTATAGAGGGATTTTCCAAGCTTGCAAAACCAATGACTGCATTGTTGGAAAAGAATGCTAAGTTTGTATGGTCCGAGAAGTGTCAGGCTAATTTTGAGGAATTAAAGAAAAGATTGACTACTGCACCTGTCTTAGTTTTGCCAGACCTGAATAAACCTTTCTCTATCTATTGTGATGCATCTCGATTGGGATTGGGATGTGTTCTGATGCAAGAAGGTAGAGTTGTGGCATATGCATCGAGGCAGTTAAGGAAGCATGAGTTAAATTACCCTACTCATGATTTGGAATTAGCTGCAGTGGTTCATGCATTAAAGATATGGAGGCATTATTTGATTGGACACAAAAGTGATATATACACTGATCACAAGAGTCTCAAGTATATCTTCACTCAAACAGATCTGAACTTGAGGCAGCGTAGATGGTTGGAGTTGATAAAAGACTATGATCTAGAGGTGCATTATCATCCCGGAAAGGCCAACGTGGTTGCTGATGCTCTTAGTAGGAAGAGTTATGCAAATGAAATACAAGTAATGCCTATGCCTAAGGAATTGTGTGCTGAGTGTAAGCATCTGAATTTAGGATTTACTACTAATGCAGTGGAACTAGTATTGGAGCCTACTCTGGAGCAAGAAATCCGTAAAGGTCAGTTGAAAGATGAAAAGTTGAGAGAGATAGCTGAAAACATAGCGAAAGGAAAATCTCCAGGATTCCATAAGGATGAAAATGGTACGCTATGGTTCGGGAAAAGATTGTGTGTGCCCGAAAATAGGGAAATACGAATGGCAATTCTGCGTGAAGCTCATGAGTCAGCTTATTCCATATATCCGGGTAGTACTAAGATGTATTTAGATCTGAAAGAGAAATATTGGTGGTATGGTTTAAAGAGAGACGTAGCTGAGTATGTTGCTTTGTGTGACACATGTCAAAGGGTGAAAGCGGAACATCAAAGACCTGCAGGATTGTTACAACCTATGCAGATACCCGAGTGGAAATGGGAAGAGGTCGGTATGGATTTTATAGTTGGGTTACCGCGGACTCAACGAGGATATGATTCAATTTGGGTGATAGTGGATCGTCTGACTAAGGTTGCTCATTTTCTGCCTGTGAAGACTACATATAGCAGTGCGAAACTGGCAGAGTTGTATATGGAAAGAATAGTGAGTCTACACGGAGTTCCTAAGAAGATTGTGTCTGATCGAGGTACTCAATTTACATCTCATTATTGGCAAAAGATACATGAGTCATTGGGGACCAAACTAAATTTCAGTACAGCTTATCATCCTCAGACAGATGGTCAAACGGAGAGAATTAATCAGATATTGGAAGATATGCTGAGAGCTTGTGCTCTACAATATGGTACTAGCTGGGATAAGAGTTTGCCATACGCAGAGTTCTCTTATAACAATAGTTATCAGAAGAGTCTTCAAATGGCACCGTTTGAGGCTCTGTATGGACGAAAGTGTAGGACCCCGTTGTTCTGGAATCAGACAGGGGAGAGTCAAGTGTTTGGACCTGATGTACTAAAGGATGCTGAGAAGAAAGTAAGAATGATTAGAGATAATCTAAAAATAGCCCAGTCTAGACAGAAAAGTTATGCTGATACTCGCAGAAGAGAGTTGACATTTGAGGTAGGAGATTATGTTTACTTGAAAGTGTCACCCATGAGAAGTGTGAAGAGATTTAACATGAAGGGAAAATTAGCACCAAGATATATTGGACCTTTCAAGATTATAGAGCGACGTGGTGAAGTGGCGTATCAATTGGAATTGCCCGAGAGTCTGGCAGGTGTACATGATGTGTTCCATGTGTCACAATTGAAGAAATGTTTACGAGTACCAGAAGAACAGATTCCGATAGAGGAACTCACTGTTAAGGAGGATCTTACATATGAGGAGTTTCCGGTTAAGATTTTGGAGACTGCGGACAGAGTCACAAGAAGTAGAACAATTAAGATGTGTAAAGTACAGTGGAATCGGTATACTGCAGAAGAGGCTACTTGGGAACGAGAAGAGGATCTGAGAAAAACTTATCCGCAACTGTTTGAGTAAGCACCGGTCGAATCTCGGGGCGAGATTCATTTTAAGGGGGGTAGAATTGTAACACCCTAAAAATTTGAAGAAAAGAAAAATAGGGAAAATGTGATTTTTATATTTATTTTTGTGAAGCATGCAAATTTAGAATAAGAATAATTTTATAAATTTAAAATCAAATATAAGGGTAGAAACATGATTGAGCATTCATGCTGCTGCATTTGGAGTTTTGAGTTGAGTGGTTTGAATCACATTCAAATTTGATTTGAAAATCATTTGAAAAATGGATTTGAAAAATTGGAAAAGAAAAAGAAAAGGATTTTACCTTCTTACCGGGCCGCTCCCTCCCGCACCGGCCTGCTTCGGCGGCCCAACTTCTCCCTTCCCCCGCGCGCTCGCATCCCATGGGCCGAGCCGGCCAGCGGCCCGCCAACCCAGCTCCGCACCGCGCGTGGCCGCGTTCCGCCGGTGTCGCTGACACGTGGGTCCCACCGGTCAGTGACCGTTCCCACCTTCCTTTCTTCTTCTTCCTCCGGCCGACGCCGTTTCCTTCTTTCCACCGATCGAATCCGTGGTTCAAATCCTCCCTTTCCTTTCTTGTGACCGCCTTCGGGGTATAAAAACGGATCCGCACCCCCTCCCGCAACCTATCTGCCTCGTGGTGTTTCCCGTGGAGGTCTAGGGTTGCCTCGCCGCGAGATCGAGCTTCACCGCCCGCCATACCGAGCCGCGCACGTTCTTCTCTTCATCCCCGGTTCTATTTTTGCTCTAGGTGAGTTTGCGTTCGAGTTCTCTACCCGCAGGTGTTCTCCGTTCGTGTTTTTGTGCACCGTAGCGCGAGATGATGTTTTCCGGCGATGGCGCCGCCGCGCGAGTCGCCGTCGGGATCAAGTCCGGCCGGCGCGCCGCCCGTCTTCCTCCCCGAGCGATCTGGACCGTTGGATCTAGATCGGATGGTGTAGATTAGAAGATACCGGTTCGCGTGAACTTTTGTAAAAGAGACCCTGGATTTTTGTATTATCTAACCCGCGGTCCAAAGCGTAAATCGGGAAAATACGCTTTGATTAAATGAAAACGTAATTCGTTTCGGAAAAAGAAAAATACGCTTTCTGATATTTACAGTTTTGCCACTGAGATTGTTTTAGCCGTAGAATCTTCGTTTTAACTCCGATTTGATCCATTCAAATTGCGTTAGATTCATATTTGCGAGCTCTATCTAATGGTGTAACTGTACAGTAGGTTTAGATTAATTTATTTTCGAGTTTTAATTAAAGTATTTATTTTTCTATAGGAAATCTTCGGAAATTCATAACTTTGTCGTTTTAGATCCGTTTTTCGTGATCTTCGCGTCTGTGTGATCCTAGCGAGTTGTAGATTCATTTTAAAGACTTTTTATTTTATTTTCTTACTGTTGGTGTATTGTTCTAATTATAGTCTTGTTTGTCTATGCATGATTGCCTCTGGATGTGTGTTGTTGATAATGGTTGATCGAGTATAGACGGTGAGCAATTCGTTGGAGATCAAGAGCCTTACTACGAGCAAGATCTTCAGGACCAGTTTGAGCAAGGCAAGTATAGCATGGGATTATCCTTATTGTCCTATCCACCTTATGCAATTAATGTCATTATGCATTTATTCCTTGTTAAGGATGACTTAGTGATTGATCCTATACCTTGGTACCCATTATGATGCATTGATTAGTATGGCTAGTGCTTAAACATGGACTATGATCATGTAAATTGATTAGAGGAATATGTAATAAACATTAAAATATGATTTTGATTCTTGTACAAAGGGGGTTAGAGCATGTGTGTTGTTTTGATGCTCTAATTGCTCTCCATAAGGACTCATCTATAAGCGACAATCCGGGACTTACAGTACAACTGTGAGGGCTATATGGCTCTGGCTTTAGTCATATAGAAGGACCTTTTCTAGCTTGTTAGAGGTAACCTTTATGGCGTAAGAATGGCTTGACGAATCGGGTATAGTGCGGCCTCTGTCCTTATGTGTATAGGCTGCGGGTCAATGTGCCATTTGGAAGGGGGGCTCTACATCTGTTTGCCGAGTGAATCTAATGGCCCTAACTTGTTAGACGAACCTTCGAAAGACTTCATAGTGTTTACCCTGCCTGCTCACCTTGGTAGTGTTTTGGGAGTAATTAACCCGGGCATTTGGGTAACACGACTCACAGTGAAAGTGTACAACCTCTGCAGAGTGTAGAACTGTTATAACAGCCGTGCTCACGGTCACGAGTGGCCTTGGACCCTTATGGAATAGTTGATCAATTGTTTATGATTATGATTTTGCTATTCATTAATCATTTCACATGGATCATATGTTTATTGTTTACATTGAGACCTATTGATGCTATTGATATGCTAAAATCATGTTAACTAAAAGCTACATGCTGATAAACCCACGATTATGCCTATTTGAGCCTCATGAACCCCATGTTACACTTGTTGAGTACGAGATGTACTTACGCTTGTTTATTTCTCTTATTTGGATAAAAATCCCGGATGGGTAACAGATGGAGGTAATAGCGACTACTACGCCTACTTCCCTGAGGATTACTAGTCTTGCTGTCAACCAGTCAATGTACCTGTGACTGGAGCTACCACGAGAGAGATTTTTATTTATACTTCCGCTACATTTGTGTTAAGACTATGTGTTAAATATCGTGATGTAATAACATTTGCCATGATACTTCTGTTATAATTTGTGAACTTATGTGTGATTGATCTCTGGGCGCACATAAGGGTAAGCATTCCATTTGGTCGATAAATGGGTGTGACACAAAAGCTCTAAATTCTTTCATTCCTATAAAAGCCTAAGTTGGTTGTCATCAATTACCAAAAAGGGGGAGAATGAAAGTGCATTTGCCCCTATGTGGGTTTTGGTGTATTGATGACATCCAAATTAGGGACTAATGTGATCTTAATGAGATACTCCCTCCATTCCAAATTATAAGGCATTCCAAGAATCTTGGAGAGTCAAAGCATCTTAAGTTTGACCAAAATTATAGAGAAAATTACAAAAATTTATGACATCAAATAGGTATACTATGAAAATATAATTAATGAAGAATCTAATGATACTTAATTGGTGTCATAAATATTATTATCTTATCATATAAATTTGGTCAAACTTGAGATCATTTGACTCTCTAAGATTCTTGGAATGTCTTATAATTTGGGATGGAGGGAGTATATTGCAGCAATTAGTCCCATGAAAGAGTCAAAGAGTTGATAAAGATGAAATGGTATCCCTCAATTCTTGAAGTTGAAAAAGGCGTCGAACTCAAAGTGGATCTTCAAGCTTACATTTTATGCTTTTGAGTTTAGGTATGTCATACTATAAAGAGGGATGCAAACTTAATTGGTTTAAGGAAGATAGAGTGCTCAAGTATAAAATTAAAATCAAAAGACAAACACTCTAGCACTTTACGAGCACGTAGAATAGTTTTTGGTGATTTTTGGTGTCGAAAGTCCTGACGTAAGTCAAAACTCCCGACTGTCGAAAGTCACAACTCATGCCAGAAGTCCTGACACCTAGTCACTTAGCCTGTGCGGTAACTGTGGCCGTCGAAAGGCCCGACGTGAGTTGGAACTCCCGACAGTCGGGAGTCCCGACACCTGGACTTAGCTGGCTGGCTGACTGCGTCTGTCGGAAGTCCTGACGTAAGCCGAGAGTTTCGATGTTGACTTGCTCATGCGTACTCTGACCTCTATGAACAGTGTTTTCTTTATAGGTCGGAAGTCCTGAGATTTGCATCGGGACTCCCAACATAAATCTGAACGATTAGATTTCTACTATGAGTATAAATAACCCTCTTCTCTCTTCTAACCGTTAGCCACTCATTCACTACCACCAACCTTCATCCAAAACAGCTCCCAAACATTCAAGGCTCCCCTCTCCTCTCCCCTTTGCTCCTAACTTCGATTCTCCCAAGGATTTGAGTGATAGGAAAGTGGATTGAGTGAGAAAATCACTTTGGCAAGCTTAAGCACTTTATTTCTTCGTCATGCCGATTGGATTTGTTTCTATTACTCTTGGGGCTTTGCCCCTAGCTGGCTAGGCGTCAACCAAGAGCTTCCATCTTATGGAAGAGCCTTGAAAAGTTTGTATTACCCTTGATTTCTTAGTGGAAACCTCAAGTGGCCTTTGTGGTTGCTTTGAGAGAGACAAGGAGGTGAAAGAAACTTCGACCTTTGTGGTCACCTCAACAATGAGGACGTAGGAGCTCCTTTGTAAGGTTGCCAAATCTCAGGATAAATCCTTGTGTCCCACGTGCTTCTTGTTGTTGTTGTAATTAGCTCGATATTACGTGTATTTGTTTGTCTCTTCTCTCTCTCGAGCTCCTTCTAGGGTTTGGACTCAGTCTACGATTTGGGGGCTTTTCGGCATCAAGGAAGTGACCAAACATATTCACTTTACCACTAGGAAGTGGGGTTGTAAGTTATTGGCTTCACAAAGTTCATTTGAGCACTTGTAGTTCATTCCCCATAGGCGTCAGGACTTTTAACAGTTTGCGCCGGAACATCTGACGACATTAGGAGTTCTGACCTAAACAATCAGGACTTTCGACAATTGCTGACAAGTGAATTTGAGTTTTGTGTAGAAATTTTTAGGTACGCCTATTCATCCCCCTCTAGGCATTGTTTAGATCCTTTTAGAATGAAGTCTATGGCTAGCCCTAGATTTTACCTCCTGGATAGGAAAACCATTAAGGTGTATAAATGATAGGAATCATTTGGAATTGTAGAGGGGTGCCTAAGAAAGATCTCAATACGTTTATTAAGGATTTAATTTGGAAGTACAAGACTGATTTTATTGGTCTCCAAGAGACTATGAAGAAGTCCTATACTGACAAGTTCATCAGAAAAATTAACAGTAATAAGGAGGATAGTTGGTATTGTACTCCCTCTAATAGGAGGTCTATGGGTATGCTTAGTGGGATAAAAAATAATAGATTTGATTTGAAAGTGAGGATTATTTGATTATGTTCAATATTTTTGATAAGATGTTGAAGAAATATTGGACCTTATTAGCCAATGTATATGGCCCTGTGCATGATAATGATAAGGATAGCTTCCTGGCTAAACTATCCAGTTGTTGCTTCAAAGCTAAACATCCCTTACTAATTGGAGGGGACTTCAATATCTTGAGATTCAGCTCTAACAAAAATAAGAACTATGTTGACAATAATTTTTCTAATGCTTTCAATTTGATTATCAACATTTATGAGCTCAGAGAACTACCTTTAATTGGAGGTAAGTT
This sequence comes from Saccharum spontaneum, assembly GCA_022457205.1. Lineage (NCBI taxonomy): Eukaryota > Viridiplantae > Streptophyta > Magnoliopsida > Poales > Poaceae > Saccharum > Saccharum spontaneum. The sequence continues at coordinate 41,670,724 of CM039603.1, forward strand.
CACCTAGAGCAATAACAGGAAGGAGTCTACTTTAGAAAGACTTGATAAAGTCTTAATGGATGAGGCTTGGGGAAAAGAGTTTCCCCTATGCATTCTGAAAAAGATTCCTAGATACATATTAGACCATAACCCTTTAATTCTAAATACTGAGATGACTCAAAAAACTGATTCAAAGCCTTTTTTGCTTTGGAAATTCATGGTTGAAACATCCATAATTTTTTATAAAAATCAAGGAAATATGGGACAAAAGTGTTCATGCTAAATCTACCATTGATACCTGGTGTATCAAAATGGGTAGAATTAAGAAGTTCTTGAAAGGTTGGGACTAGAGTCGACATCCTAGAAAATGCAAAAATTTGCTAAAAGGAGAATTGGAGGTGTATTAGAAAAATAAGAGGAACTTGATGTCCTCCCCTCTGACAAGCTGGATAGAAAGTCATTCATTCAATCTGAGCTTTTTAGACTAATGGAAGAGGAGGAGAGCTATTGGCATAAGAGGTCTAATTCTACGTGGTTGTTGAAGGTGATAACAACATTGAGTACTTTCATAGAATAGCTGGTGGTAGAAAAATAAAGAACACCATTTTTTGCCTCAATCATAACATGCTTCTCAATATTACAAAGATTTGTTTGGTCCATCTAAGCCCTCTGAGTTCCACATGGAACCTGGCTGTTGGGATCACATGGAAAAAATGAATCTTTAGGAGAATGAAGAATTAGTCAGAGTCTTCTCTGAACCAGAAATCAAGGAGGCTATCTTTTCTATGGAGAGGAATACTGCTCTAGGCCCTGACCACTTCCCTCTATAGAATTTTATCAACATTGCTAGGAGGTTATTAAGGGAGATCTGATTGCGTTGTTTTAGGTTTTTTATGATCATAATCTGGATTTTTATGATCACAATCTGGATATTGGTTGATTCAACTATGGTTTGATAACCATGCTGCCCAAAGTCAAAGATGCTAACAAAATTTTGCAATACAGACCTATTTTTCTGTTAAATCTTATCTATAAAATCTTTACTAAGACTTTGATGTTGAGGTTAGATAAGATCATGGGTAAATTCATTAATAAAAGTCAATCTGGCTTTCTCAAAGAGGGAAATATCATGGATGGTGTTATGGCACTTCATGAAATTCTTCATGATACCAGAATTAAGAAGAAAGAAGGTTTAGTGCTTAAGCTGGATTTTGAAAAAGTGTATGACAAGATTAATTGGGAATTATTGTTGGAGTGCCTTAGGCAGACGGGTTTTGATAAAAAGTGGTGTGAATGGATAAAGTTGGTTATGACCTCTGGCACTTTAAATGTCAAGGTCAACAACACCTGCAGTAAATATTTTAAATCTGGAAAAGGGGTGAGACAAGGGGATTCTTTATCCCCCTTTTTGTTCAATATTGCTACAGACACTTTGGCTAAGATAATAAATTTGGCTCAAAAGAATCATTTAATAGAAGGACTAGTTCCTGGATATGTTGAATATGGAGTAGCAATTCTCCAATATGTTGATGACACATTTTATGCATTCAAGATGACAAAGAGCAAGCTGCTCATTTGAAACTTCTCTTGTACATTTATGAGAATATGCCTAGGCTGAAAATTAATTTTGCTAAAAGTGAAGTGATGATGGTCAGTTAAGATAGCTTTAAAAGTCTGGACTTCTCTAACATGTTTAATTGTGCCATTGGAAAATGGCCAATTAAATATTTGGGGGTCCCTATGTCTGGTTCTAGATTACATGTAGCTGACTGGCTACCTATTGAGGAGAAGATGTTTAAATGGCTAGATGGTTGGCAGGGGAGTGCTTTGAGTCTTGGTGGACAAGTAGTCTTGATTAATTCTTGCTTGAGCAATCTTCCTATTTATGCTATGTCAATGTATCTCTTTCCTATCTCTACTACTAATAAAATGGATGTGGCAAGAAAGCGCTTGTTTTGGCAAGGTGGCCATTTGAAGCGGAAGTATCATTTGATCAAATGGAGTAAGATCACTAAACCAAAAGACAAAGGGGGCTTGGGGTTCAAAGATCTTAGAAAAAAGAACATCAGTCTTCTATGCAAGTGGTGGTGGAAAGCGGAAAATGGATGTGGAATTTGGATGGACATTATTAGCAAAAAATATCTATGAGAAGGTGTCATTTCTCATCTTAAAATCAGCAATAAGAATTCCCCTGTGTGGAATGACTTGCTGAAAATTAGAAACATATTTGAGAGGTAGAAGTATGGTGGTGGGTAATGGTAAGAATACCAGCTTTTGGCATGATAAGTGGTGTGGGCAAGTCTCCTTAAAAGATAAGTTTCCTCAATTATATGAAATCAATTGGGAACAAAATTGTTCTGTCTCTTTTAACAAACAAAGAAGTTGGCGCCTCTCTTTTAGGAGGTGGCTTCATGAAGAGCTCCATACCCAGCTAAGAAGGTTGCGGATATCTTGTATCGCCACAATATTAATGATGGCTGTGATTGACCGAGATGGGACTGGGAAAAATCTGGGAACTTCTCTGTCAAATCTACTTACAAGGAGTTGTGTAGACATGAGTATGGGCCTAATTTCAAACAAGTTTGGAATGCTATGATCCCTCTGAACATGTAAATTTTCATGTGGTTAGCCATACATGAAGTAATATTCACAAAGGATGATCTGGTAAAATGGAAATGGAAAGGTGATGAGTCATGTGCCTTTTGCACTAACAAAGAAACCGTAAATCACATTTTCTTTGGCTATTCAACTGTAGAATATGTTTGGAGTCTGATTGCATATGCGTTGGGTGCTATTTGTAGACCCAGCAGTTTCGCGCAATTTTGGACTTGGATTCAGTGGGTTCTTCCAAATGGATCTCCTACCAAGATCATATGTTTGATGTGTTCCTTTCTTACTTACTGGGCAGGTTTGCAGAAGCCAGAGCTGGATCAACAGGTGATTCAAGGAACAGAAACAGTGAAGAATATCGCGCTGTATTTTCACAAGAAAGACGTGGAGACCCAGATGCCAGATGGGCGTCAGGTCATTCCTCATGTTGGAAAGTACTAGCTGTTTCGTTTCTTCTCAGTCCAACCCAGATGCAGTCCTCATGTTGGAAAGTGCTAGTTTGTTTCTTTTTTTTTTCTCAGCCTATGAGCTGTAGTGGCTTGGGGCCTGTAATGACCCTGGTTTTGGCTGTGGTTGGGCAAGTGCCCTTTTGCTTAATAGTGGTGTCGATAGTGTGGGTAGGTCCATGTTCGCTGATCCCTTGGTGATTAGCTTCGTTGCCGGTCGTTAGTTTTCGTTTTCAATTCTGCATTACTATCTGAACTCTGTAATTTTGTTACGCTGGTTATGAAATTCAGTTTTTACCATTGTGGAAAAAAATTATCTTATTGGCCTCTAGTGCCACATAATCTTGAGTTGATTTATTACTTTATTAGATAACATGTATATCAAGTTATCTTTTCAGTTGTCTCATAATTTATAACTCACAATTTCTTTATTGTCCATAGAACAAAAGGAATTTTGTAAATCATATGGCAAAAATAACTAAGTATAATGGTGCAAAATCAATCTCGTAGTCCTAATTTGAATTTACGTGACATTTGTTTCACGAAACAATGATCTCTCACCATACTTTCTCATTCACATCAAAAAATAATATGTACATGAGACGACCTACGAGTAGAGACGGAAAGAGGCGCCAAACACCCCCTAAGATGGTAGTTTTCACTTAAACCTATCTGACTATTACACTAAACAAGATATTTAAGTGAATTGGTCGTCTCTTTCTTTATCAGTCTCTCTCTCTATATATATATAGGATAATTCCTTTTTACACGCACGAGTAGATACTCCGGTGCCTTTCCCAGTCTATTCGTCGCCCTCCACGGATGCGGGCCGGTCCTCCACGGAAATTAGCCCCACACATGCTCTGGCTTTATCGGGTTTAGTAGCAGATCCTCGCCCGTTAGACGATATACGACATCCTGCATCTGAGGCCCTCTCGAGCCTCGACTCCTAGTAGTAGCCGCCGCCGCAGCCACCACCTCTTCCCTTCCTCCTCTTGATCTTCTGGCACTGCCGGAGCTGCGACCACCTCCTCCGTCGAGCGGCCTGCGCGAGCACGCAAGATTCCAAGCTCAGCCCCTGCCGAGCAGCTCCGTGCCGAAGTCCGGTGTCGCCATGCCGCTCAAGATCTGGCGCCGCCTGCATCCTCCCCGGCGCCGGCCAGCCACCCCTGGCGCCTACTTCCTCTTCGCATCAACGGCAGATCTGGCGGCGCTCGCTCCTGGGTCCCAGCAAAGGCCTCCCCATCCCATTCCCAATCAGCGGCATGGAGAGCGCGGGGCTATGTGGATGACGACGGCCCCTTCCCGGTGAGCGCACGGCACCCGGACGCCGGCGTGGCTTTCCTCCTTGTTGAAGCTCGTGGATTTGTTTCTAATCTTGGTCGGTTGGTTTTGGATTCAGGGGAATTTTTTTCTCCAATCTTGCATTTGCAGGGCAGGTCTGTTCTTCATGCACGGCGACGGTGAGTTCGATGTGTTTGTGACAGTTAGCGCCATGCGATGTGAGACAGCATGTGCGCTTGGCCACGGAAGTTGTATCGATGGTGATTTCGACATAGAGGTATGGGCGTATGGCAAGCATGAGTGCATTTCCAAAACCAACAACTTAATGTCACGTTTGTTTTGGAAAAATTCCAATCAGGTTCTCAGCTTGTTCGTGCTCAGTGAACAATTCATATACATATGACCAGGAGATGACAAGCTCCAACAGGTGTTTTGGTATTTTCGGTTATTTTTCAGAAAATAGCTAGTATCTCTGCATACGTTTTTCAATAAGTGTATTGTTGAATATACTTCTTCACTGATTAGAGTATCAGTTGATATTTGCTAGGATTAAAATAATGGTTTTCCAATATGTAGTATGCAGGAAGAATCATTACCGGCCTGACTGCTGGCTGCATACAGTGTGCTATGTATGAATAAATGAAGTTTCTCCTGCATTCATGGACTTTCTGATTATTGTTTTTGAATGTGCCTGCCGGAAAGACTCACCATACTATTGGGAGTATGTTTTGGACATATACCTTTTTTTTTAGTTTTTCAGCCTCTCCTGGAGGGATTTTGTAATTAAAATTTTCGTATAGCCTGAAACATAGTATGTGTATATACTGGCTTGCAGAGTATATAGGTATGTAAGCATACTCTTGTAAAAAATTTCTGTCAAAAAACTCTTGTAAAAAATTTATGTCAAAAATTTGTACAGGTACTCCCTTGTAGAAGGTATGCAAACATACTCTTTTTTTAAAAAAAACTCAGTATAGTATACGCATACCCTTGTTGAAAATTGGTATATGCACATACCACCTTCTCTAAACAATATGTGTATTTATCAAAGTAATAAAATAGTATGTACATATATACTCCCTTGTCACGTAAAGTATATATGCATATACTCAAGTATGAATGCATAGTTCTTTTAAAAACTAGTATGGACACATACTTTCTTGTCACATAAAGTATATGCATATACTCAGTATGAATGCATACATCCTTTTAAAAACTTGTATGGACACATACGGTTTTTCCAATATAATCCGATCATATTATGGTTTAAGTATGCACTTCTACTATCTAAATCTTAGCGTATCTATGCATATTCATTCCAAAATTTATGTATAAATACTTTATTCTAAAAAGTATGTATAGATACAACATTTCAAAAAGTGTATAAATACTCTATTAAACAAAGTATGAATACATACCAATCACCGCAATCGATAAATACTTTAAAAAACTAGGTATATACACATACGTATACATATTAAAAAGGTGAACTACGGCCAAGAAAGAATCCCGTGATTAGCGCCTTATTTTTTAATTCCCGTAGGTACACACACGCTCCACATTCGTTTCCAAACCCGTTAGCTCCAGCACTGGCCCGTTAACATAGGTCCGCGCGGACTGGCTCCCCTGGCGTGCGTATACTCGCAGATGCGAGTAGCTACTCGTGCGAGTAGGAAAAACGTGTCATATATATATATATATATATATATATATATATATATATATATATATATATATATATATATATATATATATATATATATATATATATATATATATATATATATATATATGGAATGCAAGACCACGATTTGACGTGTACTCCTATATCTAAAGAGTTAAAAAAATGTCCACATGCCTTTTAACTAGGATAGTATTGAGCAGTAGAAAAAAATACATGTAAAGTAGTTATTTTGGGTTGGATATCCTTTAACAAATGTGATCTTTTGTCTTCTCTGCGAGGAAAATAATGATTTCTTTTATCTTTTCTCGGCACTCCCTCAAAGAGTGCCTTCTGACATCATCATCATATTGTCTATAGAAGCACATCTTAGGGAGACCCCAACAGCCCCAATATCTAACGCAATATATTATATAATCAATAATAAGGTTATGCAAAGTATATTTGGAGACAAATCAATACGTATAATTTCATACTACAATAATCCGAATTGTTTTTAAACAATTGCACTCAAACCATGAGGAGTAATTACGATTACAGTGTTAAGTTGAAAGGGTGTTCATTTGCCATGCAATCCTCCTATCTCTTCCAGGAAAGATTAAAATGATTTCGATCTTTGTGCTTCAAATCTGCCAGAGTTGGTCACTTTGCAATGTGTTGGTACATAGTATGGGTTCTATGATTGGTTGATTACAAAGTTACTGCACGCATGATTGAAACTACATCACTTTACACACTCAGTACTGTTATATTAATTCCTCAAGCACAACCGTTAACCGATCAGCATGCAGAACGCAATCAGTAGGATGCTGCACAATAGCAGTTAGACCAGCGATGTGATGCATTTTTCCTACAAGATTCTTGTGTTCTAAAAGAGCCGTAATTAAGAATATGTTTGGATCCAATGACACCAATAGTTAGCTAGCTAGCAATAGAGACTACTCCCTCCATCCCAAATTATAAGGCATTCCAAGAATCTTGGAGAGTCAAAGGATCTCAAGTTTGACCAAATTTATATGATAAGATAATAATATTTATGACACTAATTAAGTATCATTAGATTCTTTATTAATTATATTTTCATAGTATATCTATTTGATGTTATAAATTTTTGTAATTTTCTCTATAATTTTGGTCAAACCTAAGATTCTTTGACTCTCCAAGATTCTTAGAATGCCTTATAATTTAGAATGGAGGGAGTAACTGTTAGCTAGCTAATTATTAGTAGAACGCCGTATGGATACACCTACTGGCTCTATTAAGTTACAAATGCGTGCTTTTTAGCAGCCTTGAACCTGCCAATGAAACTAATAGTTAATTGGTCTATTAGTAAATTTGTAACCATCAGTATTAATTTTAGCTACTAACTGTTAGTACTAATGGATCAAACAAATGGTAAGTGTGTAACCTTTTTCAACTTTTGAAGCCATGCCTGCACAGAGCACAGATTTTAGCAGGATCTAGTGAATGGATGCATGCTGCTGTTTCGCAAACGAAAGGACAAAAAAATGGAATGAATGCTTGTTCCCATAAGCAAGCAAGCATAATGAAACCTTGCCCTGCTCTTTTTTGAGCTGTGTTCTTTCTTTTTGTAGTACATAAGGTTTAAAAAAGGGGCTCCTTTCCTTGCCGTACAAGGGAAACATGAATTTTGCGGTGGAGATCCAATAGTCCAAGAGAGTGCTAAGAAAGCGCTTTTGTCTTGTTTTCGTTGCCTTTCTAGAGACCCCGGCAGCTTTGTGTACTTGGGCAATAATTAGAAAGAAATAAAATGGACAAATGAGTTTGATTCGAAAATGGCTGGCAGAGGGGGACACGCTACATCTCCATGAACAGAGCTGGTACTTTTAGGCATGCTTGGCATCGTTCTAGCTTCATAAAAAAATCTATTCTTGGGCTTGGAGCTACATGCATATTGAAAAAAAAATGACCAGCTGATGCTGTTTTATTGTTTTATTGTGAGAGAAAAACATTGTACCATGGCTGATAAGCAGTTCAAGTGAACAGGGCCTTAGATCAAACCCACATGTTTAAATCATTTAATTTTATCCTACAAATTACAAGTTGTAACTGGATATTGGAGTACCTAGAATACCTGCCAAAAAGGGGCGTTTATTGAGACTAATGTATATACACAACAACATGGATAGCAATAACCAAGATGTAAATGTTGCATCAACAAGACAACAACATTTCAAGTACAATGTCTTCTTGACCATTGTCTCTCCGGTCGTTACTATTGTGATGCTGTGATTGATGTCACCCATTTTAGACTAAAGATTTCCAAATGTGCCGACACGGCACTACACGGCCCTAGCCCGCCTGGGCACGGCCCGCTTGGGCACGGCACGGCAGGCACGGTTGATGAGGCGTGTCGTGCCGTGCCGTGCCACCGTGTTGGAGTTCAGGCCTAGACACGGCACTAAACTCGCTTGATCGTGTCTGGCGTGCCGTGCCGGCACGGCAGCCCAGCGTGCCCCGTGCCGGCCCTGGCACTGAATTTACAAAAACATTCATTCAAATTATAAGTTCATAGAGATAACTTCTAACTCATCAAAAACATCAAACAATACCAGCAAAAAACAGCAAAGAGCAAAGAACAATAAAAAACACAGGCAAGTTTTGAAACTAAAACTAATTAAAGTAGGAGCTGTGCAATGGCTGCCTCATTAAAAACCTATTTAGGTAAAACTCACCTTTGTGAGAAACCCTAAACAGAAAAAGAGTACAGCTAGCTCCTAAGATTGTTCATAAGTTCATTACATCCAGCCTCCAGCAAGTCCAAGTCTTAATAGCTATTACAGAACCATTACATAAATGGGAAGCTTAATCAACATCAAGATAAAGTGCTTCAAAGGCCTCTTCCAACTCCTTATCCTCCATCATGTGCTGCAGTCTTGATTCAGCATTCTCTCAGTCCTTGATGCAGGTTAGTGCTTCCACAGTCTCAGGGTTCAGCCTCTGGCGACGCTCCTCGATGATCCTGCCAGTAGTGCTAAAGGTAGATTCTGAAGAAATGGTTGACACAGGCACAGTAAAAATATCTTTTGCAAGAATAGAAAGCACAGGATAAGTAAGTTTGTGCTCATGCCACTATTGTATCAGGTCAAAATCATCATCTAACTGGCTGACTATATCAGAGTCCAGGTACGATACAAGCTCACTGGAGTTAGAAGCAGAAGCTGCTTGTAGCAAAGAAGTGGCAGAAACACCCCTGGACTGATCAAGATTAGGAGGGAGGGAAGAACAGCCAGCTCCAATGTCAAGCTCATCATCATCATAAATGTCAGCCCAAGCTGTTCTTTTTTTACCATAAAGGGATGCAGGAACAACCCTTTTGAGCCTAACAGAGCCATACATTGCATCATACCTATTGTACATTCTAAATAGAAGAGCTCTGGTGTCCAACAACTTATTAGTGTAATCAACATTAAAAAGAGAATTCAACTTTCTAAGCACTTTGGTAAAGCCCTTAATCTTAGCTCTTGGATCCAGTATGAATGCAATGGAATAAAGATCAGGTATGTTCTTCCAGTACTTATTATATTTATCAATCATAGACTGCACAACAGATCTCGGATGTTCATCATGTTGATATCTATGCAGGTGAACAATAATCTTAACAATATGATGAATCATAAGTGGAGAAGTAGGATAGTACACACCAGATAAAGCAACAGTAGAATCATAAAATAGTTCAAGAAATTGCAATATCTTAGTAGCCATATCCCAGTGATCATCAGTAAATAGGAAAGGACTACCTGCAGGTCTAGGGTAATTCGCCTCAATGAAAGTACTGAAAGTACTCCTGTGAGGTAACAATGTTTTCAGCATAAGGTAGGTGGAGTTCCACCTAACATCCATTTCCAGTGAGAACTTCCTAGGTCTAACACTGCTAGCAATGCAATAACTCTTGTATGCAGCAATTCTTTGATTAGAGGAGTTTAAAAAAGAGATTGCAGTTCTAAAGTTGTCAATGAGACGATTAACAGCAGCCAATGCTTCCTTAACAATCAGGTTAATAATATGACAAGCACATCGTTGATGCAAAAACAGATCAGCACCTAAATACTCTTTAAGTATAGGTTTCAGTTTATCCATTGCATTTTTATTGGCAGATGCATTATCCAAAGTCACAGAAAAAACCTTGTTAAGTATACCATACTCAGCCATGACAGTTTTAACACGCTCAGCAATGTTTTCAGCATTATGGGAGACATCAATCAACCTTAAACCAAGCACCCTTTTCTCTAATTGCCAATCAACTTTAATGAAATGAGCCACAACAGACAGATAATCTTCCTTGGCCTTTCCAGACCAAATATCAGAGGTAACAGCAACAGAAGAAACACCATTGTCTTGCAAACAAGTCATTAATTTTTCACGTTTACCATTAAAGTACTTAAACAGATCTCTACCAGTAGTTTGCTTAGAGACAGGTGCAAAGGCAGGGTTATGAGCAGTTTTAATGTAATCTTTAAAGGCATCAGTTTCACCAATCAGTAAAGGTAAATTTAGCCTAGCAAGCATACGAACAAGCTCAACATGAGCTATATCAGGATTGTACTCCCAGCGACGAACAGAACCATCAGGATTAAAACCAATTTGAGTTTGAGACACGCGACATTTCTCACGACGCTTAACACAAACCTTAAGATGTCGACTAAGATGTCCAGTGCCATTAGCAGAATAAGCAGAGTATTGTTTCTTGCAATGTTTGCAAGTGGCAGCATACCTGACGGGTCTCGCCTTACCTGGCACCTTCGCTTCTCAAAATCATCCCAGACAGCAGAGGTAGAAGGCTGATTGGAGCCCGCCACCTCACTGTCGCCACCGTCGGCATCGGGATCGGCCCCTTCCCCATGGACCGGGACCACATCTTGGTCACAGGGAAGGGGATCAGCAGCAGACCGCCCGCCCAAATAACTCAACGCAGTCCTCACGGACATCGTCCTCCTCATCATCCCCGGCTAACCCACACATCCGCAGCTCGTCGTTCTAGGAGTGATCAAACTCCCCTTCATCGGCGTGGCCTACGCCTGGGGCCATCTCTGTCGTCTCCGGTTCCTCGACGGCTGCATCAATCAACAACAGAAAAAGACGGTTAGGGTAGGGGATTAGGGTTAGGGTTCGAGATTAGGATTAGGGTAGGGGATTAGGGTTACCTCTAGAGCCGGAGCGCCGGAAACGACGATGAGATGGACCGGATGCACACCCCGGGTACCTCAACGGAGACCGGAGCCCCGGGGATTGCGGCGGCCAGCGATGAGAACGACGGACAGAAGACAGAGATGAGTCGAGGATGCTAAGAACGAGTCTCAATCGACTTTCAGGGATGAAGAACAAGGGAACAGATGGAAATTGAGGGCGGGAACTACCAGATCTGAGAGAGAAGAGGGAGATTGAGGGCAGAGAGTGAAAGTAGAGAGATTGAGGACGGAACCCACCGGATCTGACCCCTTACCTGCCGGAGAACGCCATGGACATGGCGGAGCAAGGGAACGAGGTGACGATCAAGCGAACGGGCGAGAGCGAGGAGCGAGTGGGTGAGTGCGACGAGTGAGACGAGAGCGGCGTGAGGGAGACGAGAGCAGGCGAAATGATCTAGGGTTTGGATGGTGGGGGACTGGGGTGGGGCGTGCGGCCGCGTGGCGGGTGGCTTATATACCGCACCCCGCCGGCGCCCCCCAGAGCCGGGCCGTAGGCGTGCCGCCCGTTCGAACGGGCCGTGCCCGGGCCGGCACTACGGGCCGACTCCTCGGCGCAGGCACGGGCACGGCACCGGGCCGGGCCAGGCACGGGCACGGCTGGGGCGGGCTAGGGCCGGGCTTTTTCGCACCGGGCTCGTGCCAGCCTGTTTCAGGCGGCCCATTTGGAAATCTTTATTTTAGACCATCGATCAAACTAAACCATGACACACACATCAGCATTGGCATGGTCATGGAGCCACCACACAGTCAAATGTCATTTCACCCAATATATCCACAACATTGTTTTTTTTGATAAAAACAGGAGGGGTTGTCTCCTACTGCACTTTGTTTAATAAAATTAAATGTAAGGCAAAATACAACATAAGCAGATCAAGAGACAAAGGAAACAAACAAGATTACACAAAGCTGTCTAGCCATAGGTGTACAATTGTTTGTATTCCTCCTTAGCTCTAAGCTTAACTCGAGCTAATTCTTAACTGAACGTGACTTTGCAAGAGTTGATGACCATATGCCCAAGCTGCCGGACTTCTTACCCCTCCTAGCTCACGCCGCTCTTCAGGAAGCAGCTTGCCGAGGCCCGCGGGCTGCACCGCTGCCAGCTCGACTGCGTCGCGCCACTTGTCCGCGTGTGGGAGACTTCTTCTGAGACGGCACCGGGGGCAGGCGGCGGCGGCCGACGGCGTGGAGATGATGCGCGAGCTTGGGGAGGCGTGCGTGAACTCGCTCTTCGACCTTGAGCCGCCTGGCCACTGGAAGCGCCTCGGCGGGGAGGAGCTTGTCACGCTCTGCTCCAAGGTCATGAGCGCTGGCACCGACACTAGCGCCACCGCACTGGAATAGGCCATGATATGCACCTCATCCTCGACCCCGCCGCACAGGAGCGCCTCTACGACGAGGTTGTCGCCAAGGTTGACAAAAACGCCCGGATCACCAAAGCCAATGTCGAGGCCATGCCCTACCTCCACGTAAACACAAGTTCTACTTCTGTTGCGCGAAGGAGCAGAAGGCCTGGAAACCTGCCGCGAGCAGCGTCCGCGCGACCGCGTGTGCGTGTATTTTTCCGCGCGTGGGGATCGGTTTTTCCAAGTGTGCAAAAAAATTGAGAGCTGGTGTTGGGAGTTGTTGGAGATGTGTTTTTTTTTCAATCTTGGCAAAAAATCCTAGATCGGAAGAGTATTTTGGGAGCTTTCGGAGATGCTCTAATAAATACTAAAAATGAGTTACTAGCTGTACACAAAGCGGGGTGAAAAAGTTGAACTTGCTCCGCTCATTCTAAATTATAGGTTATTTTGGTTTTTAACTTTTTGATGTATAGACATAATATACTTTTCATTGTCTCTAAATAAATGAATTTCTAGAGTTGTCTTAAGTGAATATTTAAAAATCTGACCAAATTTATAGAAAAAAACGAAAATATTTATAACACTAAATTTTAGTATCATTTAGATACTCCAATTTGGTTTCACAAGTAGTTGTGTTCTTTTTTATAAATTTAGTCAAACATTTATAAAAAAGTTTGACTTAAAGATAAGTCTAGAAATTGATTATCATTGACGGAATTCAGGTACGTACTTGGAAAAACTAACAGGGAAGTACTAAGTAGCAAGTACGTGGGGAAAGGCTAATAGGGAAGTACTAAGTAGGTGGGGCAAAAACTAACAGGGGCAGTAGATGAAAAGGCATGCAAAAAGCTCACTTTCTTCCGGAGGAGTGAAGCAAGAGCAAGGCCCGTTGGCCCACGGAAACGAGCGATAATCGATCGAGTGCGCCGCTATGCCCGCCAACGTCGTCATGATGGCGTGGCGATGATATCAAGAGCACGCGGGCCCCACCGTCGTCCCAAGCACGTCTAGCATATCATGGGTGCCTGGTGGTGGCGTCGTCGTCATCATCACATCCGGCTTCCGGCCTGCCGATCCTTTCGCGACCGATCCATCCATCCATCGCGGTGCGCATCACCGCCCGCGCGCGGACACAGCACAGCCATTGGCCATTGGCGCACTCATCTCCCTACCACTAGTCCTACTCGTTTAGCTTTACTGGTTAGAGCAAGTATTATGATGGGCTGGGAGCGGGCGGTATCTGACATGGATGGAGAGAGAGAAAGCAGGAGAGAGAGAGTGGAGCGAGCGTTTGGTGATGCGCCGGCCAAAAGTGGGCGAAGAGCTTTGTGCTGTGCGTTTCTCGGTTTTTCATTGGCTCCTATGGTTGCATGTTGCTGTCCCAGGAGAGAGGAGCAGGGGAGAGTGCTGCATGCTGTCCACGCTGGATCCATTTCGTCAGTAGCGGGCGAAATTATTGCTCTTGCTCTTAGTAGTAGTAAACACGTCGCGGCCGCTAAACTAAAGCACCGTTGACTAGTGATTAGTTGACTAGTGATTAATCTAATTTTACTCCATTTAGATCCACTAGCTAATAAGTAGAATTATCTCTATACAAAGACTGCTATACCCTTGAGCTAGGCTCGTCAGTGCTGGCCATAGGCGTAAGTAATTCGTCGTGGGCGTGGGCATCGAGACGAAGATTGCTAGTGCGGGTGAAACCGCCAGCACGGAGGATCTACGGGCACTCGTGATGGACGCACATGGAGGCCAAGCGCGGGCGGCGGCGGCAGCGGCGGCGGCGGCAGCGGCGGCGGCTGGAGATGCAGATCCTCGATGGCGTGCTGGGCTTCACGTCACGGCGGAGATGCGTTCCTCAACGGTGTTAGGGGCTTCAACTTGCGGCAACGGAGGGAGACCGAAGGCGGACCGGAGGAAAGGCTGACGACGGGATAGAGAAAAGGACGGGCGGCGGCGCGGCGCGGAAGGATGCAGGTGGGAAGAGCGAATCAGATAGGGTCATGTGGGGAGGAGGTATCGGTATCTTTTTTTAATCAAGTGAAAGCTTAGCCCCTGATAGTTAAGTTCTATAGACCAGTGAGCTAACAACTAGTTAGGACTTTGGCTAAAGTTTAATCCACACATTAGTCGTTCTACTCTATTCTTAAGGGCTAAACTTTAGTAACTTGTTGGTAGGCTATGGATCCTGACCGGGCCTAAACTAATCGTAGCGTAGCCGGAGCCGGTACGGTGGGGCTAACAACTAGTTAGGTTATGTTCTACGTACTTGTGAGCTAACAACTAGTTAGGACTTTGACTAAAGTTTAATCCACTCATTAGTCATATTTGATTCTCATGGGTTAAACTCTAGTAACTGGTTGTTAGGCTATGGGATCCTAATGGGGCCTCAACTAATCATAGCGTAGCCGAAGCCGGTACGGTGGGGCTCGTCACACGCCGTCCGCCCGCCGGCCCGCCGGGCGCGCCCCTGGATGTAGCACGGTGCATATCATGATGGTCTGGTCTAGGCGTCCAGCCACAGCCAGCGTGCTTCGCTTCTATCCTCTCCAGATGGACGCGCGCGTCGACCGACGAAGATGGCAGACGGACATCGGGGAGAGTGCGCGGCTGCAGCCAGAAGGGCACAATCATTCGGTCGTTCTTGAACGGAGAACGGATCGGTGAGAGAAAGAGAGCCGGAGAAGGCTCCGACAAAAGCTAGCTAGCGTCCCGCCATCCTCCTCGATCGCGCGCGCGAAACAACAGGACGCTGGACGCAGCCGTATGACGCGGCACGAGCCCCCCCGCCCCGCCCACCCCCCCAATGAGAAACCGCGTACCCACAGCAGGGATACGGAGTACTAGGGTATGTGCAAAGACACGCGTGATCGTTCTTGATCAGATGCTGGGCTGGCTGCCCCCTCCATCTATCCGGCCCTCGATCGACTTGCTAGGCTCCACCGCCTGCTGCGCTAGCTGGTTCTTGATCAATGTCTCCTCATCACTTTCCCTCCATGGCCCCATCTCTCTCTCTAGGCGTTTCCCTTTCGGCAGCGATGGTCGGCTCGGTGCGCGGGCTCTTCCGATCCCCTGCCTTGCCTCCTGCTTGCCTGCCCTTGCGTCGGCCGTCGTGATCGATCGTCGTCAACGCCGGCGGACTCCGACCCTGTGCTGCTGTGCATGCCCGCAGTATGGGTTTACGCACTGCCATGCCTCTAGCTACTGAACCTGGCACTTCGAATTTAAATTCTCCAAGAGAATCCATTGCGCGATCGACCTTGCAGTTTATATTAATTATAAAGGTCTTATTTGGTTTTAGGGTGTAAAGTTTTGAGGTGTCATATCGGGTGTCACATGAGAGTGTCGTATGGGGTGTTCGGATACAAATAAAAAAAACAAATTACAAAATCCGTCGGTAAACTGCGAGACGAATTTATTAAGCCTAATTAATCTATCATTAGTACATGTGTGTACTGCAGCATTTTATTGTCAAATCATAGACTAATTAGGCTTAAAAGATTCATCTCGCAAAGTAGTCACAATCTGTGCAATTAGTAATTTTTTAGTCTATATTTAATACTCTATGCATGTATTCAAACATTCGATGGGATTTGGTGTAAACTTTTTGAGGAGAAACTAAACAAGACCTATAAGTGTTAGGCTAAAAAAATGCGCAGTTAAGCCCAGTTATATATATGAACCAACCCTTGCTGGATACATCAACCACTATGATTTGTAAACAAATACGCCGTCCGTTCTGAATTCAGTTTGTCCTATGTCGAACTTCTAAATTCTTTGGCTTTGTTTATAGATAAATATGGAAAAAAACAAATAAATGGATTATCAATGTATATTTCAAGTTTGACTTATATTAAGTACTTTGACACGCTAGATGTTGATCAATGCTTGTATAAATTTGGTCGAAGTTAAATTAGTTGATTTAAGATATATAAAACTAAAACAAACCTACGATTTAGAATGGAGGATGTATATATATACACTCTAAAGTCTTAATACATTATGTTAAAATATCCAAATTAGTGCATATATTGTTAAAAAAAACAAATTAGTGCATATATCGTTTTATGCATAACACTAGAATACCTAAATTAGTGCATATCATTTGATACATGACGTTGGGATAGCCAAGTTACTCCTTCCATTTCGAGAAGTCGGCCATATTAGGTTTTGAAAACGTCATGCTTTGATAATTACTTAAATTATATGCATGCTTAATTAGTACGTGAAAGTTATGTCAATAGATTCACATTCTACAGGTATGTTTTAATGCAAACTGATTTTAAACCAATTTATGATGTATTATTGTAAGAGTAGTTGATTCAAAGTATGCTTCTAAAGACTTTTGTAAATCCTAATATGTCTTATTTATTAAAATAAGAAAGTGATGGAATAGTGCAAAGCTGGGAGTGAGAATAACTGAACAAGGAATGGTTGGTCAGTAAAAATTTGACACTACCCTAGACAAGCACATCACAGTTGGTTCAAAACCCCCATCCCGCCGGATTTTAAACCGACACTGGCATACTAGCAGTGATGGGGGTCACATCACTACTGGTAACTCAAAACCGATAGTGATGTCAAGGCAACACTGTTGGTTTCGGACGCCACCCGGCAGTGTCTAGTTGTGCCAACACTGCCGGCTTGTGGCTCAAGCCGACAGTGTTGAGCATGCCAACACTGCCAGTTTGTGGCTCAAGCCGTCTGTGTTGGTCGAGCCATCACTGTCGGCTAGTGGCTCAAGCCGGCAAGCCAACACTGTCAGTTGGCAGCTCTAGTCGGTTGTGTTGGTCGAGCCATCACTGCCAGCTGGTGGCTCTAGCCGGCTGTGTTGGTGAAGGCAACACTGTTGGCTGTTAGGTCTAGCCAGCAGTGATGGCTTCAACAACACTAGCGGCTTGACATACAAACCGGCAGTGTCTTGAGCCACAATGCCGGCTCGTAGCTCAAGCCGGCAGTGTTGTTGAAGCCATCACTGCCGGCATGGTACTAACCGGTAGTGATCTCTTTTTTGCATTTTATTGTTTTATAATTTTTTTTTGTGGAATTGGGTTTCGCTTTATATTTGCTACGTAGAATAACAAATCCATCAACATTAAACATTACAAATCTCACACGATTTATATTACAAATGACATGATTATATTGAAAAAGTACTTATAAAAGACGACGACATTATCACAAGTCTGCCAAGATACCTTTTACAGTAATCTATCGGCAGCAGCTCTTGCATATAACTTGTTGTTCTTGCTCTTGGCCCGACAAAGGGAAAATATCCCATTTTTACTACACACCTCGTCCAAGATGAAGCTTGCTAGCACATTCTGGAATCCTCGGATCTCGGGTTCTAACAGGCAGTGGCGCTTAATTTTTTTCTACTATCGTTCAAGCAAGATGATTAATTTTTTCTACTGTCGTTCAAGCAAGATGATATCGAAATGACCAAATGTAAGATAAAACAATAGTTTGTTTTATTGAAATACATGAGATGGAAGCATACATACTAGTTCATCTGGTTTTTGTTTTCCCACCGATGTAATGGTACATTGCCCACATTACGTAGAGCCCACATCGGTTGCTCTAGGGTATCCATTTTCATACGGAAAACCTCGAATGGGGGCGTCGAGGGCCCATCTAGTTTTGCCTTGACACTATCATATAATATGTAAACTAAAAAATATTAGAATCTGCTATGTGATTAAAAAAATATGTTATTGGGTTCACTTACTCATTTAGCACTGCACATAGGGGACCAACATGAGAAAGTGGTTTTTTCTTGGAGTCCCACACCTTGATACGTGACTCAAAAAGTTTGATATCTACGAAGATGAAATGGGAACTACAATCACAAAGTCCTAGTTAATCAAAATCTTAAAAAATGGTAGTGATGACCAAAATAAAGGATGAGAACACATACTCGCAATTGTAGGCTAGAAGGATATTCATTTTTTTTGTTTCAAGAACCCTTTGACAACTGTGGTGACCACTTCTGTCATATGGGCCTTGTCATATCCTTTATCGTCTCTACATGTTTTCTCGTTTACTACAATTGGGTCCATGAATCCTATGTGATAATATTTAGCCTTATCGCAATATGCTGCCATCCACTTGCATAAAGCATGGGATATGTTAAAATGTTGAAGAAGTAGTTTATTATAACATCGTACTGGTACGGTACTTACAAAGTCCACAACATCATTATTTGGTTGTCGAGGTCGTGCCTATTGAACAACTGAAACAAGCAGTCATATCTGATATGATGTAGTGTTTCTTCAGGTCGAATCAACACCACACTCCAGATACGATGAGAGCTTCAAAACCAGTGTACTATTGGCGCATGGAATCAGCCATGGAATATTGATGCAGTTGACGCATATTTGTTGGCAAATCATTTACTTCACGCTCACTGGACATCAAAGGATGCCCAAGTCTAAACTGGTATGCGAGGCTTGCCTTTTCAAATTCTTTATCTTGTAGATAAAACAACTCAGCTTCCTCAACGCTTATGTTCAACTCTTCAATCTTCTTGTTTATATTTATCCTATCATGAAAGTCTTGGTTTAGGACTCTCTCTGTATTATACCTGCTCCGGTCTTGCCGGTCGATATCAGTGACCTTCATCCACCTAGGTAGCGAGGCTATTCTATTAAACCAAGTAGTGCATGCCTTCGTGCAGTTAGGCCTGTTAGGCTGTGCCTTTTTGTTTTGATTCAATAATGCTGTAACGCTCGCATCCACCAACTTCTTCCTTTTAGTCATTTTTGGAACATTATCTACCGAAAAAGACAACACTCTCTGCGAGGCTGACCCTGCCCTTGTGCTGTGTCTAGGCCGAGATGGCACTTCTTTGGATCTTGACAGGGAAGGACGAGGAGGAGGGGAATTCTCTTTTCTTTGGGGTGGAGGAGAGGGAGAGGGAGAGGGAGAGGGAGAGGGAGAGGGAGAAGTAGGATGTTGAGGCGTAGGAGAGTGATCTCTGGGTTCATGATCTCTGGGGATGATTCGTTGTCGTCCTCATCATCTGAAGACTCCTACGAATCAAGCTTAATGAAGCACTTGTGCCAGGCAACATGCGCGCCCCTGTTCTAAATAAGGTGCGGCCTATCTTCCTATGCTGGGTATTTAATGTGTATCTTGTTATACTTCTTATTAAGTATAGTATCAATGCTGACGTGGGCATACCCCAGTGGAATTGGGTGGCCATTAATGGTCCCGTCTCCTGTAGGCCAGGCCTGGTCGACCGCCACCTTGTTAGTTGTCCATTGCTGACGGATGTACAACCTAACATTGATGGGTTCGGTGATGCTGTCTACCGGATGAGGCGCATTCACCTCTTCTTCATTGAGCGGGGCCGATCCACAGCTGTTGCAAACCCTGAACTAAGGGCTAAAGTTAGTCAGAACAGGGTCTTGTGGTACTCCTGGTCCCATGGACTGCATAGCTACCTTGACTTGTTCTTGAACGGTTGCATCAATCCGTCTTTCAAATCTGTCTGCAATCTCTTTCAGTCGCCTCAATGTCTCTGCTCTTGTTCCGCTCTACCCCTTGAGTGTGACCAGGGTGCTCCTTGTTTCCGAGTGCTCCAATAAGTGAAAGATTCTTCCTCGAATGCTATTTTCCAAGGAACAAGACTAGCTCCTCTAGTGTGACTAGGGTGCTCCTTGTTTCCGAGTGCTTGGGTGAGCACGTCATTCTCCCTATTAGTAGTGCGGGTCCCTTTCCTCACCTCATCATTTACCTCGAAGATCCTCTGGATGAGGTTGCTCATGGCTAGATTTGTGGAGCTAAAGCTCCCGTCCGTGCTGTGGTTACCACCTCGAGATATAGTAATATATCGATCTGAGCTCCCAAACGGCAGCCTCAGCCTCAACGCTAAGGTGTTCCAACTGCTCAAGTTCACTTTCAAATTCTTCCATCTTACTGACATAGCCACGAGAGCCGAGATGATGAGAATTCATCGCTTTAAGCGAGTTCTCCTTATTCTTCCTACTCAGTTCCAAGTGCTCCTTGGATCCTTCTGCTTGGTGTACTCTCCCCCATTCCAATGTGGCTCTTTGCCCATGAGGACAAATTTCTTATACAATGTCCCCTTGAAAGTCTTGAAGCATGTCCCCATGATTTATTTTGCTTTCTTCTTTACTTGCTCCTTGTCATAGTCCTGTGGGAAAGTGAAATACTATGGGACCCTGTTCTCCCATATGGCATCCTTCTCTCTTTCGGGAACCCTCCATGGGTCATCATGTTTCCCAATCCACTTCCTATAATTAATCGGGATGTAGTCCCTCACAAGTGCCCGAGGACAGTCTTGTATTTGGACAGAGCTATACGCGGTCTCACCGGCTCCCCGACTTGGTCAAACTCAGTGATGTGCCAGTATGCATTCCTACTAATAGGAAGTTGTGACACACCTCGCTTGGTTCTGGCCTTGCTGCTACCCGAACCATCTGGCTGCTCGGCCCATGGAACCTCCTACTAGAGACACCAAGTAAGCTAAGACCCTCTCAATTAATTAGCATGTGTGGCTACCTAGTCACATGATACCTAAGTTACCTGGTCATCTTGATCCAGCTGGAGACAAGTGGTAGGGCTCCATGGTTCCTCGTTCTCACCGTCCTAATTGACACCGCCACCGTTTGTCGGATCATGCGGCTCTCTCGTTCTAGCAATATTAGCCGCTTCTTGTTGCCTATCGGTTCTTTGGCGATGGGTTAATGGGCGACGATGAGTCATGGCTGTGACATGATCGTGGTCAGTTTTGGCTGTGTACAACTACTAGCAACTACTAGTAGCATTTGTGCATATATATATATATATATATATATATATATATATATAACCCAACTAATAGAGATTTAATGGAAAGTCTAATAATAAGTCCACATACTATTCACCTAGAACAAATTCATTGTTTGATTAACTGCATACAACAAAGTCCACCTACTGTTCTACGAAACTAAGCCTACATCAATGTACTTGAAAGTCCCTTGGCTAAGATATTCAGCTGATTACCCAATGTTGTTTCAATCAAAAGGCGTCGCAACCAGTTGACAAATTCCTCCTTATGTTTTTTTATCTACCCAAGCCTATGACCTGTCCGGATATGAAGTTTCAGCGATTGCCTGTGCTCGTCAATGTATGGCATCACATCCTCTGCATGCTAGAGAATAGCAAACTGTGCTTGTCTAAAAGAAACATGGTCGTCTATTGTGATAGATTTCTCCCCGATCGTTCCTTTGCCACCTAGTCTTCCCTCGTGATAAGATTCTGGAACTCCGACCCTATTGATGTCCAGATAATATGTGCAGAACTCAATGGCCTCCTCCGTTGACCATCCTTCAACCACACTCCCTTCTGCTATGAACCTGTTCCGAACATACCTCCTGAAAACTTTCATCAACCTTTCGAAAGGGAACATCTGATGCAGGTAAATTGGGCCAAGGGCTCTAATTTGGTCAACAAGATGAATGAGTAGATGCACTGAGATATCAAAGTAAGTTGGTGGGAAATGCACCTCAGGCCCGCAGAGAGTTTCGGTTATGTCCTGCTGTAGCTGGTGCAGCGTGGACACATGAATGACATTTTGTGAGATCGCGTTGAAGAACGAGCACAACTTTATGATTAGGGCGCTAATTTTTTTGGGAGGATACCACGTAGGGCAACAGGGAGCAGCTAAGTCATAATAGCATGATAGTCATAGGCCTTCATATAGATATAGTTGAACTTGAGTTCTGTCATGTTCACTAGCCTCTTCGGGTTCGCACAGTAGCCCGTCGGGACATTGAGTTCATTGAAGAAAGAAATAAGTGCACGCTTTTCTTCCTGCTTCAAGGTCCATGACGCAACCGGAAGTTCGAATTGGCCATCCTCTAGCTCTACAGGATGCAACTCCTTCCTGATTCCCAAGTGTTGCATGTCTAGGCGTGTGGCTAGTGAATCCTTCGAGGTCCCCCTCGATGTTCATCAAGGTGTTAGGCGTGTTGTTGCACACGTTTTTAGTAATGTGCATGGGATCAAGATAGTGGCGTACACTCAGCACTGGCCAGTAAGGTAGTTTTTAGAAAACCGATTTTTTTCTTCTAGACGCTCCAATCAGGCGCTGCTACTGCCCCGTCCCCCTTTCCAAGGACAACATCTAGTTTGTTGACTTCTCGAAGTATCGCAGGCCCGTCTCGATATTTTGGAGGTAAGCGTTTCTCAATAGTCCTATCAAAATCTTTTATGTTCCTACGATAAGAGTGATCCTTATGTAGGAACTTACGATGTCCCATATAAACTATCTTTGAGTTATTTGGTAGTTGTACCGCATCGGTGTCGTCCAAGCACTCGACACATCCAGTATAGTCTTTTGTCTTCTCTCCGAACAAGCAACCTTGCCCTAGTAGGTCGGTGATTGTAGCGATAAGTACTGCCTTGATCGTGACATGTTCCTTTTTGTACTCATCGCAAACATTCTTCACACCTGTTTCCCACATCTCTACTAGTTCATCGATCACCAGTCACATCGATGTCATTTCCAAGTTGTCTTGGCCCTTGGATTAGTAGTGGCATCTAGATGTATGACCGCTTCATACAGAGCCAAGGTGGAAGGTTGTATATACAGAGCGTCACTGGCCAGGTGCTATGATTGCTTTTAACCTGGTCGAAAAGATTCATCCCATCTGTGCTCAAACCAAACCAAAGGTGTCATACCTCTCCACCGATGTTCTTATAGAACATAGTATTGTCAGTTCTCTAGTCCTTCCCTTTGACGGGGTGCCTCATCATTGTATCTTTCTTACGCTCTTCATCATGCTAGCGCAACAGCTTGGCTGACTTTGCATTTACAAACAGCCTATGCACCCGGGGAGCTATAGGAAAATACTAAACGACCTTTACGGGACCTCCTCTGGTCTTGGCATCCTCATTTGACGGCCCTTCCTTGTACCATGGAGCTTCACACTTGGGGCATTCATCCAAGTCTTTGTATTTGTCTCCACGGTACAATATGCAATCATTGGAACACGCGTGGATTTTTTCAACCTCTAGGCCGATGGGGCAGATCATTTGCTTGGCCTAGTATGTCTTTTCTGGCAACTTATTTTTTCTAGGAGCATTTTCCTTATTGTACCTAACAACCTATTGAAGCCTTTATTGCTCAATCCCTTTGTAGATTTGAACTCTAACAGCATGATGTCGGCTTCCAGTTTGCTCATTTGGCAATCCTTATACAATGGTGTTTTGCCATCTTGTGCCATTTTCTCTAGCTTTCTCAGTTGTCTATCACTAAGAAATCCACTCTCTACATTACGTACTAGTTGAGAAGAAATGACACCATCATGCTCGGTGTCGTCAGCTAGCGTATTCATAAACACATCATTAACGGTAGCCATAGGTTCCTCGTTAGTAACAGCCTCGTGGAGGGCTATGTCAGGCATGGCCACATCATCGTTTTCCTGCGAAACATTCACACCAACCTCGCCATGCATAGTCCATATCGTATAATTTGGCATGAACCCCCTGTTAATCAAGTGCATTCATAGACTCAGTTCTCTCCCATTTCTTTTGATTCATGCAATCTTTGTGTCGGTACCAATACTATAGGGGTACCCACATTTAACGATAATAAAAACTAAAACGACTAAAACACGACAAAGCACAGCCCACTCCAAAACGCGCGACAGGTCCGCCTCGTACGAGGCTGGCTCGACGGAATGCCTCGACCGCGTCCCGTCTCCGACTCGTACGAGGCCCCCTCGACGGGAGGCCTCGACCGCGCTCCGACCCGCACGGGGCTCGACCGCCCCCCGGGAGCGCTCCGACTCGCGTGAGCCCAGGTCGAGGCGCTCGATCCCCTCTGCCTCCACCTACTACAGACAAAAAGTCGTGGCATTTAATACAACCACCAACTACCACCTACCGGCATGGCCGCAACCTGGGTCGACGTGGGAACAAGACCAGTGTCAGCCTTCACTGTTTTACCGCCCATCCCGTGATGGGAGGTGAAAAACGTCACTATACCCACCGTACCTAACACTATGCGTCACCAGTGACCCTCGAGGGAGGATACGACAAGGCCCGTACACCGCAATTCCAGGGATTCGGACTTATCCGTTCAGCCTCGACCCGGCCTCGACCCCCAACACAGCGTAACAGGGAAGGAAGGACGGTATGGCGCGACGCTCCGGGTCATTTCAACACCTCGTCCTCTACGACATCACGTCCCCAAGGATGGCCTCCCATTCCTGGGGCACGTCGCTACAGTCACCTCAACAGGGATCGACAAAACATCATTTCAAGGCTCCCCGTCGTCTTGGCCTCCTCCCATCCTATAAAAGGGCAGGCCGGGACTCCACAAGGGAGGCAGGGAGCGACGGACGAACGACAAGCCATATACAAGATAGAGATCAACATCCCAAGCAATCATCTTGTATTTTCTTTTTCTCTTTTGAGACTTGGGCTCGACGCCCTCTCTCGCAAGCTTGTAACCCCTACACAAGCACCTCGGTGCAAGGAAATACAAATCTCTCCTCCCCCCACTGGACGTAGGGCCTTCTTTTGCCCGAACCAGGATAAACCCCCGTGCGTCCTCCTTGCATCACCATCTAGGAAAGGGACACGCAGCATTTTACTCGTTGGTTTAGGACCCCCTCGGGTCCGAACACCGACAGTTGGCGCGCCAGGTAGGGGAACGCTGCGTGCCAACGTCGTTTTCCCGCCTTTTTTCCTGGATGGCTGACCCCAATCGTCCTATCCCGTTGGCTACGGTGATCTGGTTCGGGAGTTTGGAGTTCATGTCACTTGGCTACGACTACGACATGGTCCTACTCCCACCTAGGCACCCGACCGACGAGGATTACGAGCTCTCCCAGCCCGGGGGAGCAATCCGCCGGTACCGTCGCTCCAGGCGGGCGCGAGCCGCCCGACGACGACGAGCCTGGCGCAACCATCGTCTTCATCTCGCAGAGGGTGACGGGATTCCTCGGTTTGGCGCCCCCCAGCCGGGCTCCAACCCAGACTTTCTCGTGGAAGGTCTGGGAAGGATAAGCTTGGCCGAGGACAGCATGCCAACGGAGAACCCCGCCGCTCCTCCGCCCGGTACGACGCCACTGCCCCGTGCATCCCTTCCGGCGTGGACAACAACATCGCCTTCACCATTTCCATTTGGGCTAGTTTCGGCTACCCAGGTGTACGCTTCTTCCGTGAGCACTTGCATGAGTGCTTATGAGGAACTCCCTGGGCACCATCTACGCTCCACTCTGGACCTCGTCGCGTCCACGCCAGCTTCTGATTATCTGGACTTTACTGAGGCGCCAGAAACAGAGCCCCGTGTGACTGCTTCCCCACGCTGCAACCCCAGTGGCGACTCGCAACGGCCATGCATTCCCCCGTCATATTATTATTTCGGCGCCCCTGACTCCGACTCGGCTGATGACACCTACGATCCGACCCGCGAGTGCTTCAACGTCGATGTTGAAAGCGCGTCGGATTCGCAGGAAGAAGAGCCGGTCGGAGGAAGGCACACGCCCCCTCACGTCGGGATCCCTGCCGAGCAAGGCGAGGCTCAACTCCTTGCGGATCAAGGAGTGCAGCTCGACCAAATCCGTGAGTTGCAGGAAAGGCTCGACGAGGAACGAGAAAACCTGCGTCTACTCCAACAAACTCTCGAGCATGAGCGTGCGGAACGCGCACTTGGCGGGAGAGCTCGCGGAAGAGCTCGCGACGTCAACCGTCGCATCGACGAGGACCGGGTAACCGACCCCCCGGTCTTCGCTCGAGCCAGCCAGAACGTCGTCGCCGCCGCCATGCTCCTGCGCAATATGCCCGAGCCGTCAAACCCCGATGCTCGCCGGGCTCGAGATGAGATCCGAGAACTCCTCGAGACCGCTGCCCTACAGCAGGCCGAGAGCTCTGCCTCGAGGCGACGCGAGCCCGCCTCGGAGCGGCTCGTAGAGCCCTCCCGACAGGAGAGAGAGGCCTCGGTTCATCCCGAACCTCCCCGACGGATTCGAATGGCTCCCGCCCCCGAGCACATGACTCACGACCAAGGGCCTCGAGACACCCGTGGCAACATCGTCGAGCGCCGCACGCGCAAGCACGGTGACGGTGTGGCTCGAGGCTACCACGTGCATAGGGGCGGGCGCTACGACAGCTCGGAGGATCGCAGCCCTTCACCCGAGCCTCCGGGCCCTCGGGTCTTCAGCAAGGCAATCCGCGAAACGATACTGCCAGCGCGGTTCCGCCCTCCCACGACTCTTGCCAAGTACAACGGCGAGACCAAACCCGAACTTTGGCTCGCCGACTTCCGCTTGGCATGTCAGCTGGGCGGGGCCACCGACGACCGAGTCATCATCCGACAGCTCCCCCTGTTCCTCTCCGACACCGCTCGAGCCTGGCTCGAGGATCTGCCGCCTCAACAGATCCACGACTGGGGTGATCTCGTAAGGGTGTTCGAGGGAAACTTCAAGGGAACTTACATGCGCCCCGGCAACTCGTGGGACCTCCGGAGTTGCAAGCAGAAGCCAGGTGAATCCCTCCGGGATTACATCCGGCGTTTCTCCAGAAAACGCACCGAGCTCCCCAACGTCACCGACTCTGACGTGATCATGGCTTTCCTCTCGGGCACCACTTGCAAAGAGTTGGTCCGGGAGTTAGGCCGTCACACCCCCCTCACCGCCAACGGGTTGATGGACATCGTCACCAACTTCGCCGCCGGCGAGGAGGCAGTCGGTGCCATCTTCGGCGGCGAGCAGGACACGGGGAAGCAGAAGACCGACGATCCCACGAGCTTCACCTGTGGCTCCAAGAGGAACAACCGCAAGAAGAAGAAAGGCCAGCAGGGCAAGCTCGAGGCCCCGGCCGACGAGCTTGTCGCCGCTACCGAACGCAAGAAGCCTCGAGGCCCCCCCGGCGGGGGCATCTTCGACAAAATGCTTAAAGAGCCATGCCCTTACCACAAGGGACCCATTAACCATAACCTCGAAGATTGTCATATGCTCCGCAGGTACTTCGAGGGTGCAGGCAGCAAGAACACCGACAAGAAGGAAGACCCAAAGGGTGATGACAAGGATGAGGGGTTCCCCGAGATCCACGACTGCTTCATGATCTACGGAGGACCCTCGACCCGCCTCTCAGCGCGCCAGCGCAAGCGAGAGCGGCGAGAGGTTTTCTCCGTACAAACGACGGTCCCTCGTTTCCTTGACTGGTCTACGGTGGCCATCACTTTCGACCGTGGTGATCATCCGGACTACATCCCCAATCTGGGGGTCTACCCTCTTGTTGTTGATCCCATCATCGCCAACACACGCCTCACCAAGGTACTCATGGACGGCGGGAGCAGTCTCAACATCATCTACTCCCAGACCCTCGACCTCCTGGGGATCGAGAGAGCGCGCCTACAGCCTAGCGTCGGGGGCTTCCACGGAGTTGTGCCAGGAAAGCGGGCGGAACCCCTCGGACGGGTCGATCTGCCCGTTTGTTTTGGCACACCGGCCAACTTCAGGAAGGAGACCGTCACCTTCGAAGTGGTCGAATTCCGTGGGACATACCACGCCATCCTCGGGCACCCGTGCTACGCCAAGTTCATGGCCGTGCCAAACTACACCTACCTCAAGCTCAAGATGCCCGGCCCAAACGGCGTCATCACTGTGGGGCCCTAGTACGAACATGCCTACGAGTGCGACGTCGAGTGCGTCGAACACGGCGAGGCGGTTTTGGAGTCGGCGACTTTGGCCGCAGACCTCGACGGTCTCGCTAACGAGATTCCCGACCCAAAACGCCACGCCGGCAGCTTCGAGCCCGCGGAGGACGTCAAACTCGTGCCCCTCGACCCCGCTGATCCCAACGGGAAGGCGCTGAACGTCAGCGCCACCCTCGACCCGAAATAGGAAGCCGTGCTCGTCGAGTTTCTCCGCGCAAATGTCGACGTTTTCGCGTGGAGTCCCTCGGATATGCCGGGCATACCCAGGGAAGTCGCCGAGCACGCCTTGGAGATCCGGGCCGGGTCCAAACCGGTGAAGCAACGCCTGCGCCGCTTCGACGAGGAGAAGCGCAGGGTCATCGGCGAAGAGATCCACAAGCTACTGGAGGCCGGGTTCATCAAGGAGGTTCACCATCCCGAGTGGCTAGCTAATCCTGTATTAGTTAAGAAAAAGAGTGGGAAATGGAGGATGTGTGTAGACTATACTAGTTTGAATAAAGCATGTCCAAAAGTTCCCTTTCCTTTGCCACGCATTGATCAAATCGTTGATTCAACTGCGGGATGTGAAACTCTTTCGTTCTTAGACGCTTACTCCGGTTACCATCAGATAAAAATGAAGGAGTCCGACCAGCTCGCGACTTCGTTCATCACTCCATTCGGCATGTATTGCTACGTCACAATGCCCTTCGGTCTCCGGAACGTAGGGGCAACGTACCAGCGATGCATGCAACACGTTTTCGGAGAACACATCGGATCAACCGTTGAGGCATACGTCGATGACATCGTAGTCAAGACCAGACGAGCCGATAATTTAGTAAACGACCTCGACGTTGCCTTCAAATGCCTTCGAGCAAAGAATATCAAGCTCAATCCAGAAAAATGCGTTTTTGGCGTCCCCCGGGGTATGCTGTTGGGGTTCATCGTGTCTAAGCGCGGCATCGAGGCCAATCCAGAAAAAATCTCTGCGATAACCAAGATGGGCCCCATCCGAGATCTGAAAGGCGTGCAGAGGGTCACGGGCTGCTTGGCGGCGCTCAGCCGTTTCATTTTGCGCCTCGGCGAAAAAGCACTCCCTCTGTACCGCCTCTTGAAGAAATCGGAGCATTTTTCCTGGACCCTCGAGGCCGAGGAAGCCCTCACAAAAATCAAGGTCACGCTCTCTAACTCACCAATTCTCGTCCCTCCGACCCCGGGAGAGCCGCTCCTACTCTATGTCGCTGCAACGTCACAAGTAGTCAGCGCGGTCCTGGTCGTCGAACGGGCCGAGGAGGCTCATACCTTGCTCGTCCAGAGGCCGGTCTATTTCATTAGCGAGGTGCTCTCGGAAACCAAGGCTCGGTACCCTCAAATCTAGAAACTGCTATACGCTATCATCTTGACGCGGCGCAAGCTCCGGCACTACTTCGAGGGCCACCCGGTTACTGTGGTTTCTTCTTTCCCCCTGGGAGAGATAGCCCAGAACCGGGAAGCCTCGGGTAGGATTGCCAAGTGGGCGGTCGAGCTCATGGGGGAGACCTTATCTTATGCGCCGCGCAAAGCTATAAAGTCACAGGTATTGGCAGACTTCCTGGCTGAATGGACCGACACCCAGCTCCCTCCCGCACAACTCCAGGCCGAGCTCTGGACCATGTACTTCGATGGGTCATTGATGAAAACAGGAGCAGGCGCGGGCTTGCTCTTCATCTCACCCCTCGGGGTTCACATACGCTACGTCGTCCGGCTCCATTTTCCCGCGTCGAACAACGTCGCTGAGTACGAGGCACTCGTCACTGGGCTAAGAATTGCCATCAAGCTCGGGGTCCGACACCTTAACGTTCGAGGCGACTCCCAGCTAGTGATCGATCAGGTCATGAAGAACTCAAGCTGTCGTGACCCCAAGATGGAAGCCTACTGCCAAGAAGTACGGCGCCTCGAGGACAAGTTTCATGGCCTCGAGCTCAACCACATCGCACGCAGGTATAATGAGGCCGCCGATGAACTCGCAAAAATCGCGTCCAGCTGAACTACAGTTCCACCAGACGTTTTCGCAAAAGATCTCCAGCGGCCATCCGTCGACCTTGGGCCAGACGGAGGGGTCGACGGGACGTCACCCGACCCCCCACCTAAGACCGAAGCCCCCTCGACCGGGGCTGAGGCCATGCAGGTGGAAGGCTCGACCCTACCATCTGGCCTCGAGCCTGACTGGCACGCTCCGTACCTCGACTACCTTATCCGAGGAGACCTCCCCTCGAGTAAGACCGAGGCTCGACGGATCGCTCGCCGGGCCAAAACCTTTGTGATCATTGGCAACAGTAGGGAGCTGTACCGCCGCAGCCCTACAGGCATCCTCCAACGTTGCATCACAAACGAGGAAGGCAGAGACCTACTCAGCGACCTGCACTCGGGGGCTTGCGGTCACCACGCTGCGCCTCGAACCCTCGTCGGGAACGCCTTTCGACAAGGATTCTATTGGCCGACCGCGGTCTCCGATGCTGTCAAGCTAGTACGCTCCTGTAAAGGTTGTCAGTACTATGCGAGACAGACCCATCTCCCGGCACATGCCCTGCAAACCATTCCCATCACATGGCCGTTTGCCGTTTGGGGCCTCGACCTTGTCGGACCTTTAAAGAGGACAACAGGCGGCTTCACCCACTTGCTCGTCGCTATCGACAAATTCTCCAAGTGGATCGAGGCTTGCCCCATCACCAGCATTAGGTACGAACAAGCTGTGCTTTTCTTCACCGACATCATTCATCGCTTCGGGGTTCCTAACTGTATTATCACTGACAACGGCACCCAGTTTACTGGGAAAAAGTTTTTGGATTTTTGCGACAACCATCACATTCGTGTGCTCTGGTCGGCTGTGGCTCATCCAAAAACAAACGGCCAAGTAGAACGTGCCAATGGCATGCTCCTACAAGGCCTGAAACCCAGAATTTTCGACAAGCTAAACAAGCATGGCAAAAGATGGGCTGCCGAGCTGCCCTCGGTCCTGTGGAGCCTAAGAACAACGCCGAGTCGAGCCACGGGGTTCACTCCGTTCTTCTTAGTCTACGGTTCCGAGGCAGTCCTCCCAACCGATATTGAATACGGGTCCCCAAGACTAAAGGCTTACAACAAAAGAAATAACGACGCCGCAAGAGAGGACGCCCTCGACCAGCTCGAAGAGGCCCGAGATGTGGCTTTGTTACATTCTGCCAGGTACCAGCAGGGTCTCCGACGCTACCACGACAGACACGTCCGCAAGCGTGACCTCAACATCGGCGACTTGGTGCTATGGCGGAACCAGAACACCAAGGGGCGCCACAAGCTCATGCCACCATGGGAAGGACCGTACATTATCGCAGAAGTACTAAAGCCGGGCACCTACAAGCTATCCAACGAGAAGGGCGAAATCTTCACCAACGCTTGGAACATCGAACAGCTACGTCGCTTTTTTCCTTAAGAAGCCTCGAGGCTCTGTAATTTCTTTTCGTCAATAAAGAATACAGCAATGTTAAAACCTTCGTTTTTACGATAAGGGAGGATCGACTCTGCACTACCAGAATCGACCCTCCCTCGGGGGCTACAAAGGGGGAACCCCCAGTCCCGAAAAAATTTTCACTTCTTTTTAAATTTTAAGAACTACTACTTAGATCAGCAAGCACCGCAAGAGCGCCCTGAAGCTCGGGGGCTATCGAGCCACGAGATCACCTACGCCTCCGAGGCTACGGTACTCACGCCGTCTAGGGGCGCGGCCGCACGCTAAATAAATCTAATAACAGTTCATAACTTTAAAAAGGAGTTTACCCACTGTCGCTGAGATTAGAATCTTGAACGACCCGTGAGGCCGCAAGAGCACCCTGAAGCTCAAGGGCAGTTGAGCCGTGAGATCACCTACGCCCCCCAGGCTACGGTACCTCCACTAGCTCCTCTGCGCCAAAGGACGCGACTGCGTGCTAAGTAAATCGCACAAGAACACAATCCAAGCGATAGAGGGAAGAAAAGCTCGAATAAAACTAGATTAACCACGAACTGGTTTATGTCTCGAGTTCTTAAGGCCCCCGAGGCCACCATGACCGAAAATCAAAATAACTAATTCATTACATGGGCCTCCGTGCCCAGATTTGGCTCACAGGCCTTCGTCGTCAGCAGGCGGGACCACCTCGGGTTCAAAGAGCGAGGCCAGGCGGCTCCCAGGCCCCTCCGCGGCTTCAATCAGATCCAAGCAGGCGTCTTCATTCTCCTCGTCCGTCCGCTCCGGGTCTGTGATGAAGCCGTCGGCAACGAGCTCCATGTCGAAAACAAAACCCGAGCGGACGACGGCCAGCGCCCTCTTCACGCCGTGGTGGAGGTTGTCCCATATCTTCTCCCGGGCGAGGTGACCTAGCGCCGCCACCCGACGGATGAAGGAGTTCCCCGGAGCGTCTTCTCCGGTGTTGACGTCGGGCTCGACCCCCAGACCGTCGCACACCGTGGTGATCGCGCCCTTGAGCAGCTGGGTCCTCCGGGTCTCGGCTTCGAGGAGGCTCTGCAGGGAGTTGGCGGTCGAATGGGCCTCCCGGTTCTCACTCTCCAGCTCTGAAACACGATAAGGCAAAGTAGCACCTAACGCGATGCCTCAACTATATGGCCATAACAAGTTACTTACCCCCAACGTGGGTCTTTAAACCCACAACCTCGTCGCAGAGCCCCCCGCACGTCTGCTCGAGCCCCAGGAGGGCACTGTCCTTCTCACGGACGGTCGCCTTCAGTGCCTCGATCTCCTGGCGAGCGGTTTGGAGCGCCGCGTCCTTCTCTTGGATGGCCCCATTCAGCCCCGAGATCTCGTCCTTCAGCGCACTAAACCGGGCCGTGACCTGCCCGATCTGGACGTTGAGGAGGTCACGTTGACGGCTGACCTGGGAGACGTCCTCCTCGAGCTCCTTGACCCGCGCCGCCAGGGGCTCGAGGTCCCTGCGGGCCTGGGCAGCCTCTTCCCAGGCCTTGTCCACCTCGGTACGCATTGAAGCTTCGGCTGCCCACGCCTGGATCGCTTCCTCCTTCACCGTCGAGAAGGCAGTGTGCAGCTCAGCCATCTCAGCGATCCGATCGGCGAGCCTCTTCTGGGTCTCCTCGACCAGGGCCCGTTGCCGGGACAGCGACGCCCACACGCCACTCTCTCCTCGGATGAAGAGTGACTTGCGGCGGGAGGTCTCCTTCAGCTCCTAACTCAAAGAAAACCAAAAAAGATAATGAAACCAAAGAAAAAAGACACTGAGAGCCACGAAATAAGCTGACAGATTAATCGTACCTCGGTGGCATCCCGCATGCCCCGCGAGACGGCGTCGGACGCCACGCGGAGCAGCCGATCGAGATGCTGGCGGACGCCCTCGAGGTACTGCCAGCGATGCACCTCATCTCTGTCATTCAGAGTGAGGATGGGCTCGGCGTCGAGGTTCGCGGCGTCCCTAAACTGAAGGGGCGCCCCCCCACCTCGGGATCTCTTCCTCGGCCCGCGCTATCGCCAGCGCGGCGAAGTCAGGCCACGACGATGACGACGTGGCCGGGGCACCTCCCGGCCCGGTCGAAGGGCCGGCCTCGTTGCCCTCGCCCGCAGCTCCCGCGACCCCGGCGGAGGTCGAGGCATCGGCTCGGCTCGTGGTCTCGCCCCCCTCGGCCCCCATTATTTGTTTTCCCCTGTCTAGGGGGGCGTCGTCGAGGGCAATGACCACGGGCACCCGCCCCTCAGCGGTGACCGGCCCCTCGGCAACCAGCACCTCCGGAGCTGGCGCCTCCGTCGTCGACGCCTCTGGGGCCGGTACCTCGCCCATCGGCGGCTCGGAAACCGGCGCTCCGACCACCGGTGCCCCCGCAACCGGCACCTCAACCTCTGGCGCCACTTCTTCCGGGGCTCCGGTAGAGGGCTCGGCGACCTCGCCCACCGCCGCGCCCACCGTCCGCACCGGCGGGTCCTGCTGTGGCTGCGGCCCCCTCGCCGATGCCACCTCCTGTTCCGCCGCCGGTGCGGCCCCCTCCACGGTCGCATCGGCGGCCGCCCCCTCCACGGCCGCTTCCACGGTGGCCTCAGCCGAGGGCAGCGCCCTGGGCTCCGCCTCGACCGGGCCGGGCGCCACCACCCTCGCCGGGTCTGACCCCGCCGCGGCAGGGTCAGGGCCGGCGACCGTCGAAGCACCTGCAGCCTCCTGCTGCCGACGGCGCTCCTTCGCGGCCTCGACCTCGCAGACCCAGGCCACGTCCTGTTCCGCCGACCGGTTAAGGACGGCGGCGCTGGCTCGAAGGGACTTCACGGGGGTGGGCCCCATGGTCTCCGCCTTCCGCTTCAGCCTGTAAAATAAAAAATGAGGTCGGTCGACGAATTCGAAAAAGAAGACAAGTCCCCTTATCTCGAAAACTTACCCGGAGATCGGCACCAGGGGCCTCGAGCCCGCACGGTCCGAGCCGCTCGAGGCGGCAGGCGGTGGCCTCGCGGCAGCCCCACCCGCGGGACGGGCGCTCCGTGGGGCTCTCGCCGGCGCACCACTGCGCGTCTTCTGCGCCTCCGAGGCCAGCTGGCCTCGGGTCCTCACGCCCGACGGTGGCGCCGCCGCCGACGATGTCGGCGCCACCGCCCCCGTCCCCGTCCGAGCTTGCGGGGCCTGGGCTGGGGCAGGCGCCCCCGTCGACCCCGCTTGTTGGGTCCGGGGCAAGGCAGCCCTTCCTGCCGAGGGGCCCGCCCCCTTCTTCCCTTCTTCCTTCTTCTTCTTCTCCTTCTTCTCCTCTTCCTCGTCGCCCTCCTCAGCCTCCTCGACCACGACGACCGAGGAGGATGACCCCACGATGGGCTCCAGCAGAGGGCGGATGTCGGGGAGGCTCCCCAGCCCGGTCGCGGCCTCGTACCGCGACAAGGCATCGTCATCCTCACCGCTGCTGTCGTCGTCCTCCCCCGACATGGTCTCGGAGGGCGACGGCTCCAAAGGAAGCCCGTCGAGGGCCTGCTGGTGCCGGAGTTTCTTCCGCGCCTCCCCCTCCTTGGCCTTGCGGGCCGCCCGCTTCTTGGTCGACTCCTTGACCGCCTTCTGCTTCGAGGCATGCTGCCGGCGAGCATCCCGGGCAGGCTGGTCCTCCGGAACCGGCGGTCGCGTCTCCCGCAACGCTGACAAGTCCTGCACATAGGTGTCGACCGGGTTAAGGGGGTCTGAGAAACGAACGAAACCAAAAACAAGCGTGCCGACCCAAGAAACTTACCACGGGCTCGAACCCCTCAGTGGGCCTCATGGGAAGCCGATCGGCCTCCTCCGCCTTGAAGGTCCCCACCATCCGGCGGGCTCGACGAAGCCCCTCCTCGAGGGTGAGGGCCTCATGAGACATCCGGCTCCCCTCCAGAGACGCCTCCGGAGTCATCTGGTCGAGGCGCAGGCGACGCCGGCACAGCGGCATCACCCGGCGGCGATGGAACGCCGTCGCTACCGCCGCCGCCGTTAAGCCTCGAGCGCGTAGCTGCTGCAGCGCCGCCAACAACGGGTCCAGACGCGGCTTCTCGGCGTCCGGGACTCCATATACCCAGCGGTCCTCCCGGGCGGTCAGCACGCGGCCGGTGTACTTCGGCAGCTGGTTGTCGTCGTTGCGGAGGTAGAACCAGCCCTCGTGCCACCCGCTGTTCGAGGAGATGAGACAAGCCGGGATGTACTGGTCCGCCTGGCTCGACCTCAACTGCCGGACGCAGCTCCCTACCCGTGCCGCGTAGAGAACTCCCTTCTCCCCCGCTCTCCGCGCGAAGAGCTCGCCCTTAAAGAGGTGAAGCCACAGGTTCCACTGCGGCTCCACCCCGAGGTACCCCTCGCAGACCGCCGCGAAGATGGCGGCCTGCGCGACGGCGTTGGGGGCAAGGTGGTGGAGCTCCACCCGGTAGTAGTGGAGAAGCGCCCGCATGAAGACCGACGAAGGGATGCCGAAACCCCGCTCGTGGAAGCATACGAAGCTCACCACGTATCCTTCCGGGGGCGCCGGCTCCCGGTGGGCCGGCGGCGGCGCTATCCACTCCGGCCGCGACCGGTTCGTCCTCGGCCGTAGCAACCCATCTTCGACCAGCTCCTCCAGCCTCCTCTCCGTCACCGAGGAAGAGGCCCAGTCTTCGGCGGGGAGGATTTGGCTCTTTCCGGCCATTGGCGTTGTCGGGAAGGGAATGAGCGGAGGGGAAGGCGGCGGCGGCAGCAGCGTGGGCGGAAGGCGCAAGAAGGCTAGGGTTTCCTGAGACTAGGGGATGGCAAGAGCGCAAAGAACCGGAGGGGAGCACGGACCCTTGGGGTCTCACCTTTATAGGCCAGGAGGAAGTCCAACGGCCGCGCGAAAAGGTAGGAACAGTTTCCCGCAATAAATGCGCTCACCTAACTGTCCCCCACGTCTTACAGGAGCAAGGCACGTGGCCGTCCCCCACGCCGTAACCGAACGCCACGTCGCCCACTACCGCGCCGATCTCGACCTAAAAAGGCGCGTCAGGCTAACGGGCGGGGCGAGATCCACGGACGGATATTCCTAGATTCCCATAACGGGCTCCGAGCCCATTTTAAGTCTCGAGGGGACGGAAGCTGGCCCTCGACCTGGGTTCGACAGCTGCCCTCGAGCAACAGAGCAAGGGACGACCAGGGATGCGCCCGTACATGGCTAGGGCTCGAGCCACGCTCTCGAGGCACCCCAAGACATATTCGAGGCCAAAGGATGAGGTCGAAGCAGGAATCCCCTCGGGGGAGGCATCGAGCCCTCGGATCCCGTCGCAGGGAACCGACATCCGCACGACCACTCCTTGGCATCTTTGAAGAATGCCCCCGGGCCACAAGCCGACTCCTAACGACTGGAGCACGGACTCTCACTCGAATCTCCCCGCTAGCAGCTCACCGGGGATCGTCGGACTCGCCCGAACGGGGTAGTACGACGTTCCCCACCCCTCCTCCTCCTCTCCGAAGGATGAGCGTGAGGGCCGGACGACGAAAGACGGCAGGGACTCCGATCGACCTCGTGCGCGCGAGGCTCGGGGGCTCGGCCGCATCAACTATTCCCTGGTAAACCACGACTAAGACCTCGGAGGAGACTTTCTCAATACTCCACCGAGGCCTCGGGGGCTACACCCGGCGGGTGCGCTCGCGCGCCCCCACCGGAGAAGTCCTGAGAGCGCTCAGACGCCCCTACTGAAAAAGCAAACGGCGCTATGACTCCAGTTCATCGGCAAAAAGCCTCTAGGAGAGTGAAAATACACTCACCTAAAGGCTCGGGGGCTACTGTCGGTACCAATACTGTAGGGGTACCCACATTTAACGATAATAAAAACTAAAACGACTAAAACACGACAAAGCACAGCCCACTCCAAAACGCGCGACAGGTCCGCCTCGTACGAGGCCGGCTCGACGGAATGCCTCGACCGCGTCCCGTCTCCGACTCGTACGAGGCCCCCTCGACGGGAGGCCTCGACCGCGCTCCGACCCGCACGGGGCTCGACCGCCCCCCGGGAGCGCTCCGACTCGCGTGAGCCCAGGTCGAGGCGCTCGATCCCCTCTGCCTCCACCTACTACGGATAAAAAGTCATGGCATTTAATACAACCACCAACTACCACCTACCGGCATGGCCGCAACCTGGGTCGACGTGGGAACAAGACCAGTGTCAGCCTTCACTGTTTTACCGCCCATCCCGTGATGGGAGGTGAAAAACGTCACTATACCCACCGTACCTAACACTATGCGTCACCAGTGACCCTCGAGGGAGGATACGACAAGGCCCGTACACCGCAATTCCAGGGATTCGGACTTATCCGTTCAGCCTCGACCCGGCCTCGACCCCCAACACAGCGTAACAGGGAAGGAAGGACGGTATGGCGCGACGCTCCGGGTCATTTCAACACCTCGTCCTCTACGACATCACGTCCCCAAGGATGGCCTCCCATTCCTGGGGCACGTCGCTACAGTCACCTCAACAGGGATCGACAAAACATCATTTCAAGGCTCCCCGTCGTCTTGGCCTCCTCCCATCCTATAAAAGGGTAGGCCGGGACTCCACAAGGGAGGCAGGGAGCGACGGATGAACGACAAGCCATATACAAGATAGAGATCAACATCCCAAGCAATCATCTTGTATTTTCTTTTTCTCTTTTGAGACTTGGGCTCGACGCCCTCTCTCGCAAGCTTGTAACCCCTACACAAGCACCTCGGTGCAAGGAAATACAAATCTCTCCTCCCCCCACTGGACGTAGGGCCTTCTTTTGCCCGAACCAGGATAAACCCCCGTGCGTCCTCCTTGCATCACCATCCAGGAAAGGGACACGCAGCATTTTACTCGTTGGTTTAGGACCCCCTCGGGTCCGAACACCGACACTTTGCATGGGCAGAAGACAGGGGTTTCCATCCCCAGCAGCGGCTTTGGCATTAGCGATAAACTTGCTGACGCCAAGTAAGTACCGCTTATCTGTTTAGGACAGATGCATCCACTCTCGATCCATCTCTGCACAAAAAAATATTGAGACAGTAATTACAGAGAAATTAATAACAAGTGGAGCTTCATGAACAAAAATTGTAGCCTGAAAGTATCATTTATTGTACACTTATTTAATTTAGTTGGCCCATTTTAGTAAAAAAATTATGCTACACTAATTATTGGAAAGTTGAAATTGGTAGCCCCGGCCATGTAAGTTGAAAATCGTAGCCCCATAAAAACAATTATTGCACAATAATAAAGAACAATTATTCTACTGCATGCCACATAAAAATAGAGACAATAATTTAAAAAAGACTAAAATTGGAGACATGATCATGAACAACTATGTAGCTCCAAACAATGTGTTGGTTGGTGACACATGGATAAATTTGCCCATCAAAATTGTAAAAGAATCTACTCAACTCCTAACAAGAACTAATTATAGAATCACATACTAACAACATCTTGACCACCATGTAATTAGCTAGGAATTTAAATAGGTTCATAAACACCAACCTTTTGGATGATGATTCTCTACAATTTTC
This sequence comes from Saccharum spontaneum, assembly GCA_022457205.1. Classification (NCBI taxonomy): domain Eukaryota; kingdom Viridiplantae; phylum Streptophyta; class Magnoliopsida; order Poales; family Poaceae; genus Saccharum; species Saccharum spontaneum. The sequence goes on from CM039603.1 coordinate 41,709,894, forward strand.
TTGGAAACCTTGCACAAAGTTGAATTGGAAAGTACTCTCTAGAATGGAGAAAGAACTAGAATGAGAATCAAGCAATGTAGCCATCAAAACAACGCTAATTAAGAAACAAAATCAAAAGAGTGGATGCTTGTTACTAACCCTAAAGCAAAAAGATCAAGCCATTCTTCAAAATCCAAGAGCTAACTTCATGGTGAAGAGCAGCCACAACAATGGAGGGAGGGGCCCAAACGCGCGTCTTTGTGCTCAGGATGGTAGGGAGGAGGAAGGAGAGGACGGCGCCAACTTTTTGTACTGTCATTTTATCACCATCGGTTCTTCGCTAGAACCAACAGTGATGAACCAAATCACTATCGGTTCTTAGCTAGAACCGGCAATGATAAGTGGTTGTCAACTCACTGCTGATGCCAGTTACAAATCGGCAGTGATGTGGACCTTCATCGCCGGTTTTGGTCCAGCCCCAATCATTTTCTGATTTTCAAGCTCAGAAGCGGCAGTGAAGATACATCACTGCCGGTTCACCCAAATCCGGCAGTGATGAGGCCAGCAATGATGCTTGATTCTGTAGTAGTGTAAAGACATGTCACGTCAAGGACACACCACCTTGGCTAAATTCGCAATTTGCATACAACCTCATGTGTTATCTGACCGGTTTTAGTTAAACCATACATACATTATACAATTGGCGCACACGGAAATTAGACCAAGAAATTAAACCTAGCTCACTTTACCATCATTTCGCAGTTTTCTTGTAATTTTGTATTATGGCAGACATCTTCAGTATAAAACACCCAGTTCTACGAAGTAACAGAACTATTCCTACTTATTCCCCACGGGCCACAGGCAAGAGAACAGAAGAAAACAAAATGATTCTCAGAACGACCATCTGGCGTGGTCAATGATCGCCCAAACTGAGATGATACAGTGCTACACAAACCCCTGCCACTCCACTGTTACTCTGTCCTCTGTTTCCTGTGTGAACTCTGAATATCTGTTCTTCTGTACACACCCAACAGTTCATCAAGCCCTTGTATGACATCAAAATTCCAAGTTTTTTCACTCTCTCTCCATCACATCAATTTTTAACTGCTTGCATGGAGTATTAAATATAGATAAAAAAATAACTAATTACACAGTTTAGTTGTAAATCATGGATGAATCTTTTGAATCTAGTTGGTCCACGATTAGACAATATTTATCAAATAAGACGAAAGTGATACTATTCATCGGGTTGAAATTTTTTCCCAATCTAAACAAGGGCCAACTTTCTTTTTTTTCGAGTCATCAGTAGACCAGCTTTGGTCGGCTCTACATTCTGCTCTCCAGGTGTAGAGGTAGTGGTGGGTCCATGGACGAGAGATCACGTGGAATCCAAGCTACAGATCGGTCACATCAGACTTTACGTATTTACTGATAATCCTGCGCAACCTGGAGATGCACGCTACAGTGTTTCCGGTCACACAAGCTACATGCAAGGCAGAAAATGAGGCCTCGTTTAGTCTAGAGAATTGGGGAAAAAAACACTGTATCAGAATTTCAACCTGAAAATGAGGCCAGACACCCTGTTCGTTTAGTGGGTCAAACAAAATGCATGTACGCACGCAAAGACATCCCACCAAGAAGTGAAATTGCAAAGCTTATGCGTTTTCTCGGTTCAATTTTAAAGTTAACAAGATAATATGTGTCATCCAAATATGAGTGCGAGAGAATATAGGCTTGAAGTGGATATTACACCCATGTTTTCCACCAAGTAAGCCCAGTTCATATATTCCAAAAAATATAGCCTTAGGGAAATTAATGTTTTCCCTATTTCCTTGCCACTTTTGCCTATTTTCTGATGGTTTTAGTTTCAAACTGCCAGGGAAATTTCCGTAACAATGTATAATTCCAAGTTCTATGTACAAGTGAATTGAGAAGACTGATGGCATGTGTCACCGTTCTTATTAGTCCCACTTTCATTGCAAGTATGCAAACACTACAAGAAATTTGATGATCCATAACAGCATATTTTGGTCATGTATCACAAAAAAGTCGTCACAAACTAGCATCTAAGATGATTTAATGATTCATCATTGAAAGACCTATTTGGTGTGCTCCTATCAAGATATGTTTCCCACAAGCATAAGCATATGCAAGAAATAAACTTTATGACGCTTCTACCTTTCAAATGTCATAAACATGTCACTTTTCAAAATTTTAATCCAAGTGTGGTTTTGGTTCATTTTAGATTGCATAAAAGCATGTCAAAGTATCACACATGTACCAAAAAGAGTTTGCTATTGAATAACAACATTTGTGTATTAATGTGTTTCATGTGAGATGAAAGGTTAGGCTTAGTCCACAAACAAGAGTTGAGCAACATGAGGCCATGGAGATGTGATGGCATGGACATGGGTGATGCAAAAGCTCAACAAGTGGAGATATGAGAAGCAAAGTAGTAGAAAATAAAGAGAAGGCAAAGGTATATGTATAAAGTTTTTTTTCACCGGCCATGATGATTAGAGAAGTGCAAATGGCTGGGTTGATATAGGATAGATAGTTGTGCTATAAAGGGGGGCAAATCTTGTTTCTAATGTGGTTTTCTAGTGCCCCTTGAGTGATCTAACATTGCATATGCATTAGGATTGAGTGGCATGGTGAGATCTCAAGTGAAAACCTTTGATAAATGCTAACTCAAGTGTCAAAGGTGTCGGTCATCCTATGGGAGACCTATTCAAAGTTAGCCATTTCAAAAGGTTTGAGCTCGGTGGAGTACTTTTACTACCACCAGAGCTCTTCGGTGACCCCTGGAGATTACAACACTACCCTAGGAATAGTGGAAATCTTTAGTGCAAACCCTAACTTTAGGTGACACAAGAAGAGGTGAGCATCGAAGCTTAGGAATAGTGCACAGGTGTGCGGGGGAGAATTCAAATATGGCATCAAAGCCCTCCAATGACCTTATTAGTGCTACAAAACAGAGAGGGAGTTCTTGTCCGCGCGGGGGGTTAGGACTCTAACACTCATTGGAAGCTTAGGGCACATTAACAAATATTATGCTCACTTGGAGTAGTAACTCTAGGGAGATTTTTTATATTTTAACTATTTTTATTCAATATTTTAATAATAACCGCTCCAAATTTTTTTTCCAGATCTAACCCTTTGGTCATGCCATGTTAGACAACATTTTCGACATAGAAAATCTTGTCACATCACTCTCGTTGGTATAACAGTATTGTTCTATCGCGCCACCGGGAGTGGCGTGGCAAGACTAAAACTTTGAAAAATCATAACTCTTTAATACGACATCGGATGAAGATGAAATTTATAAGAAATTGTAGCTCTCGACGAGATCTATAACTTTCTAGTTTTGAGTTTTTTCATTTGAGGAAGTTAAGATGCTCAAAAAATATATATGAAATTTCAGGACCATAATAATCGTGTCCTAGTGCTTGTCGCATTAAAAATTAATATATTTTTGTATGTTGTCAAATGAAGATACTTTTTACATCAAATTTGTAGCTCTCAATTAGATCTACAACTTTATCATTTTTAGTTTTTACATTTAAGGTCGTTAAGATACACGAAAAAATAATATAAAATTTTAGCAGCTTAATAATCATGCACTAGGTGTTGTCGCTTTACTAAAATTATATTTTTTTTCATGTTTGGTGTCAAATAAAGATATTTTTTATACTAAAGTTGTAGCTAATTATGAGATTAACAACTTTTAAATTTGAGGTCTTTCATTTGAGATAGTTAAGATACCCAAAAGAATAATACAAAATTTCAAAGCTTATCTTTTTAGAAAAATCATATATTTCTTATTTGATATCGCATAAAAATACTTTTTAAATGAAACCTGTAGATCTCATTAAGAGCTACAAATTTGATGTAAAAAATATCTTTATTTGACAACATACAAAAAATATATTATTTTTCTAATACGACAAGTACTAGTACGCGATTATTATGGTTCTGAAATTTTATATTAATTTTTGAGCATCTTAATGTCCTTAAATGAAAAAAAACTCAAGACTAGAAAGTTGTAGATCTCGTCGAGAGCTACAACTTTGATGTAAAAAGCATCTTATTTGACAACATATAGAAAAAATATTATTTTTCTATCACGACAACCACTAGTGCTGGTTTATTATGGTTTAGAAATTTTATATTAATTTTTTGAGCATCTTAACATCCTCAAATGAAAAAACACAAAACTAGAAAGTTGTAGATCTCATTGAGAGCTACAATTTTCATACAAATTTCATCTTCGTCCGACGTCGTATTAAAGAGTTATGATTTTTTAAAGTTTTAGTTTTGTCACGCCACTCCCGATGGCATGACAGAACAATACTGTCATGCCAGCGGGAGTGGTGAGATAAAGTTTTCCATGTCAGAAACGCCGTCTAATGTGGCAGATATTGTCGCGCCAATGCATATGGCATGACAACGTTATTTGGTCGCTCCAGCTGGACTGGCGCGACCAAAAGGGTTAGATCCGTAAAAAGTTTTTAGAAACAATTATTATTAAAGTATTGAATAAAAAGGATTAAAAAATCCTAACTCTAGAGCCTTGATATCATTTAACAAAGGGAGTCATTCTACAAATGGTGGAGAAAATGTTGAACCAGTTTCGACAAGGCTCAAGAGAAAGCTTTTCGTTGGGATGATGATTTACTTTTGGTGGCATATTTAGAAGGAAAGAAACTGAAGAGTGTAATGGAGAAGCGGCGTAGAAAGTTGTTTATGGAGTGTTGCTATGCTGTTCTCATCTACCTGTTTTGTCAAGTTAGTCATTTATCATGTGGTTTTTGCTTGGCTCTAGAATAATAGGTGTATGAGTTGTGGGCCCTCACCTTGTAAGCTGGACTATGGTTGTTTTTATTTTTATTTTTGTATTATTTCTCTTTTCCTTTTCTTGTCAAATATTTTTTAAAAATATGTTGTGGTCCTTTCCTATCTCCAATATTGAAGGGTAAAATGGTTCTTCGTCCTTCATCGTTCACAACTATACAATGGGCATCCGATGGGCTCAACATCTCCCGTGCCTATGCAAGTTAGAGTAGCGTATCCAAATATGATGCATAGTCTGGTTCCAAAATGAATTAGAATATGAAATGTTTCCATGGTCCGTCACTCTCTCCCATACTCGTACGAGTTTAGTGTTTAGACATGGTGACGAATTAGAGCAGCTCACATTCAAGCATAGTACAAATTATGATTCATAGATGAATTGAAACACTGACAGTATCGCTAAATAAATCTCTAAGATGCAAGTCATCTAGTTAACTAGGCAACAAGCTGTTTGCTAGTAAAAAATAACTAGCCCCATTACCCAATGTGCAAGTTCTGTTTCTTAGAACATGACATTGCACCCACTTGTGCAAATATTGGTCATACATGAAAGAAGTTTGGAACAATATGCTCACTTGGAGGAGTAACTTTAGAGCCTTAATATCATTTAACAAGGGGGTCATTCTAGAGATGGTTGAGAAATGTTGAACTAGTTTCGACAAGGCTCAAGAGAAAGCTTTCGGTGAGATAATGATTTACTTTTGGTGGCATATTTGGAAGGAAAGAAACTAAAGATCGTAACGGAGAAGCGGTGGAGGAAGCTGGCTACAGAGTGCTGCTTTGCTGTTCTTATCTATCTATTTTGTCGAGTTGCTTCCTTTGTCATGAGGTTTTTTCTTAGCTCTAGAATAGGCGTGTGAGTTGTGGTCCCTCACCTTTTGAGCTGGACTATGGTTGTTTTAAATTTTTTATTACTCTTTTTTATTTTTCTTGCCTAATAGTTTTTTTTTAAAAAAGTCTCTTGTTATCCTTTCCTATCTCTAATAATATCAAAAAGGCAAAATGTCACTTCATCCTTCATTGTTGACAGCCATTTGATAGGGATTTGATCGGCTCAATATCTCCTATGGCTGTCCAAACACAGTATGGAGTATGATCCAAAATAAATTGGAATGCAAAGTGTTTTCATGGTTCGTCAGTCTCTCCCATATCCATATGAGTTAAGTGTTCAGGCATGGTGATGAATTAGAGCAACACGCGTTAAGGTATAGTACGTGACTACATGATAGCTAAATAAATCTTCAAACAATAAGTTGTCGAGTTAACCAAGCAACAAGTGGAATGTTCTATTGCATTGCAACTTATGAATATGTTTATTAAAAAAAATAATCAACAAGGATGTGTACCAGTCCCTTGAGAGCTCGTTCGGTTCCTTCAGAATGATTTCCAATTACAATGGTTCACTAATTTGTATAATATTGATAAGACGGAATGGTTCCTAGCTCTAAAACCAGGCTAACCAAACGGACCTTACATCCCCTAGCCTAGTGCCGTCGACGAGTGACCCTAGCCGTGTCGATCGACCACTAGCCGACCAGCTCACCCCTCCTGAGTGCGAAAAGGCCACACGACACATCGCAAAAAGCTATGGCGGACGGCCTAAAGCCACACACGGATGTCGCCCGAAGCAGTGGGCAGGTCGACACAGCCAAGAGTTTAAAAGCCACCACCCGGCCGTCCCACGCTCTCCTTTGACCGGCAAAACAAAGAGAAGAAGCAAGCAAGAGCACCCACACGAGGAGAAGCCGCCGCGCCGTCCCCAAGAAGAATCCACCAGCCAGCAAGCTACCGTTACTCTACCTCCTGGCCGGCTCCTGCGAGAGGAGCGGCGCCGATCGATCCATCCATCCATCCACCGATCGGGATGTGGGAAGGCGGCGGCATCCACGGCAGCCACCACGAGGCGCTCCTGCTGCAGGCCGCTGGATCAGGAGCGGCCGACTACGGGCACGGCGGCGGCCCGGCTTCGCTCCTGCCGTGGCTCGGCCCGTCCGCCGCGCCGGGGTTCTCCTACATGGCTCCACACCACGCGCATCATCAGCCGGGGCCCTTGGGCGCCGCCGAGGCGGCCGCGAGCCCTTTTGGCTTCGGCGGCGGCGGCGGCGGGTACAGCGATGGCGGGGTGGGGCAATTCGGTGTGTTCGGCCCAGAGACCCCGCTGCCTCTTCCGCCGCACGGTCTGCTGGCTGCCGGAGGCAGCAGTGGTGGGACGGCGCTGCTGCCGCACGGGCCGAGGATGGTGTCCGGCCTCCTCGGGACCCTGCAGGCGGAGCTGGGGCGGATGACGGCCAAGGAGATCATGGACGCCAAGGCGCTGGCGGCCTCGCGCAGCCACAGCGAGGCCGAGCGCCGCCGCCGCCAGCGCATCAACAGCCACCTCGCCAGGCTCCGCAGCCTGCTCCCCAACACCACCAAGGTGATGATCATGAGGTTACCCATGCCATCACTACCTACCTGCATCTGCATGTACATCCCCCACATGCTAACTGCGTGCAGATCCATGATCCATGGCTACTAAACCCTAGAACGAACCTGCCAGCATCTTGGTGGCCCTGATCAATCCGGCTTGGGTTGATCGCCCGCTGTTGAATTCAGATCCAGCAGACGACAAGAAAATCGCCCTTGATTACAGATGTAGTTAAGCACACAACTAAGAGCTCAGGGTGACACAGGATGTAGCCGAGCTACCTACCTAGACACTAGATAGCTTAGCCAGTTTCTGTCGACAACCGCTAGTGACACTGGTCGGCCAGCCGGCTCTACAAACCCTCAGCACCCATAGCATAATTACATGCTCGAAATCAAGAGGCACCTCCAAGTCCCCATTTCTTAATCTTCCATTTCCTAGATCCCTGCTGACTAATTCCATATATATATATATTTACAATTTACAATGATCATCGATGATCATATATACTTTGAGACAGGAATTCGTTTCACGGGATCTTCGCCAGAGATAGAAAGATATTTGGATTCCTATACAAATAAAGTCCAGCAAATTTTCTACCCCTGGTATGTTCCATCCAATGGTATGTAGGGCGTCTCAAGTTAGGACAAACTACAAAGGGGACAAACAAAGACAAGATGATATGGTCATAGGTTAGACGACCAAGTGAAAAAAAAAATGGTCATAGGTAGCAGCAGCTGACATGGCAGGCAGCAAGCAAAGATGACGCAGAAGGCTTTGGGCTCGTGGGAGACCCCGCGCGCGCGCCCTGCTTCCCCTGCTGCGCTCCTGTGAGCTCCTGCGGGGAGATCGAGCGGCCCGTGCAGGACAAGCGCGCACGCTCGTGTCAGAGCTCATCAGGCGCTTCACCCCCAAAAGCGGCAGGCAGGGAGGCCGGCTGGAGGCCGCGCATGCAAAGGCTGCACCCACGCGCGCCATTTTTGTAGCTTTTCCTCCATGCTCGCATGCACTCGACCCACTCAATCGCCACTGCTGATGCTGGCTGCTGCACGCCCCCCCCCCCCCCCCCCCCCCCTCCACCGCCACTACACCTGCAGCCACCGCGCCTAATTGCGCGCGCACACACACCCCGTCGCCACTCGCCACCAGCTAGCTTGCTAGCTGTGCTAGAGCCACTGCTGTAGCTGTACTCCTCTTGCCATTTTCGCAATCATATTTGCATGCATGCGACGCTAGTTCCATTTGTTGATTTTCAAGCGCCTAATGATGGCACTGATCTGTTTCTGTTGCTGTTTCCTGATGCATGCGTGTTGCGTGGTGGGTCGTTTGTTTGGGTCTCGCTCGCTGCAGACGGACAAGGCGTCGCTGCTGGCCGAGGTGATCGAGCACGTCAAGGAGCTGAAGCGGCAGACGTCGGCGGTGCTCGAGGGGGAGGAGCCGGCCGCGGCGGCGCGGCAGCACCTGCAGCTCCTGCCGACGGAGGCGGACGACCTGGCGGTGGACGCCGCGGAGGACGGCGACGGCAGGCTCGTCGTGCGGGCGTCGCTGTGCTGCGAGGACCGTGTCGGCCTCATCCCCGACATCGCCCGCGCGCTTGCCGCGCTCCGCCTGCGCGCGCACCGCGCCGAGATCGCCACGCTAGGCGGCCGCGTCCGCAACGTGCTCCTCATCACCACCGCCGACGACGAGGATGAGGAGGAGGAAAGAGGAGAGGGCCAAGGGGACGACGACCACGACGACGGCGTGGAAGGCGGGTGTGCCGCCGGCGCCGCCTCGTCGTCGAACCACCGGAGGCACGAGCTCGTCGCGTCGATCCAGGAGGCGCTGCGCGGCGTCATGGACCGCAAGACGGCGAGCAGCGACACGTCCTCGTCTAGCGGTGGCGGGAGCATCAAGAGGCAGCGCATGAACGGTGCGCATGAGCAAGGTTCGCTTTAGCGTGCTAAAACTAGCTAGTAGCTAGTACTCCGTAGCTAGCTAGCTCCATGCCTCCCTCGATGCTAGCATGAAATATGCAAGCATGCTTGCATGGCTAGCTAGCTTCTGAAACTCTCAAGTTAACTAGTATAGTTATAAAGCTATAGTCACTTCAAACTTGGAACGAGCTGGCTCTCTTCTTTTTTGTAGCTATGGTAATGGGTGTGTGTGCATGATGAGGGAAAGAAAATGGAAACCTGACTGTGCAAGTTAGCAGAGGGAGAGTTTTATGTGTATCCCTTATATATCTTTGTGGTGCTTTAATTTTTACTTAGTTCGCGTATGTATTGGGGAGAGAGGCGGAAAATTTGAGAGGTTATTGATAAACCGCTCGTAAAATGGAGGGTGATGATAAGGATGTACACATGTATTATCTCTGGTTAATATAATGGAAATGGAATGATGGGGTTGCTCATTAGTCATTTCTTCAGTGTGCCATGCACGGAGCTTCACTCTTTTTTCACCTTTCATCATCTTGTCGTTTGCATCTCATTGCCAATACATTTGTGCATGCTAATATTATCCATTGTGTTGATCTTTTTGCCGGCCTCACGTCACATGCTCTGATCTCATGATTAGTTTTCTCTAGAGCTCATGCTGTACAAATATTCTTAAGTATCAATTTGCTAATGGTATTATTGTTGGTGATATATAGCATCCTTTTTTCTCTCCTATATATGCATGCATTATCCTGTATGGACGAATTAGTGACGACTGCTTTACTCTGCACATATATATAATCCAACCCACAGAGCTATGGTAGATAAAATAAGATATATGTGCCTGCTGTTGTTAATTATATATGTACAAATATTATTACCATACTGATGAACTATTCCAATTTCTGTCTTTCAGTAGTCACTCATCATCACTGATTCGAGCCCTATCAGTTGTCATACTAAGTGTTTTTCGAGTGGGAATCACCTTGCTTCGTCCAGCAAAATTGATGATTTCCAAGAGGGCCTAGATATAAAAGAGAGAGGCCATTGTTTAAATGCACAAACGACATATGCAATATTTTTTTTTGACAATTATACCTTGCCTTAAGGCTATTTCTCCTTTTTTCACTCCTATCCCATGGCTATCAATATATTTCTGTGAATTTCTCAAAAAAAATCTGTGAATGCCAGATCAAGGTAGTCTTTTATTTTCCTCTGGTGGGCTCCAGTTTTCTGTATATCTATAATCCAAATCTCTCATAAAGCAT
>CM039603.1:41720417-41745601 GCA_022457205.1 Saccharum spontaneum
TAAATTTGAGGTCTTTCATTTGAGATAGTTAAGATACCCAAAGAATAATACAAAATTTCAAAGCTTATCTTTTTAGAAAAATCATATATTTCTTATTTGATATCGCATAAAAATACTTTTTAAATGAAACCTGTAGATCTCATTAAGAGCTACAAATTTGATGTAAAAAATATCTTTATTTGACAACATACAAAAAATATATTATTTTTCTAATACGACAAGTACTAGTACGCGATTATTATGGTTCTGAAATTTTATATTAATTTTTGAGCATCTTAATGTCCTTAAATGAAAAAAAACTCAAGACTAGAAAGTTGTAGATCTCGTCGAGAGCTACAACTTTGATGTAAAAAGCATCTTATTTGACAACATATAGAAAAAATATTATTTTTCTATCACGACAACCACTAGTGCTGGTTTATTATGGTTTAGAAATTTTATATTAATTTTTTGAGCATCTTAACATCCTCAAATGAAAAAACACAAAACTAGAAAGTTGTAGATCTCATTGAGAGCTACAATTTTCATACAAATTTCATCTTCGTCCGACGTCGTATTAAAGAGTTATGATTTTTAAAGTTTTAGTTTTGTCACGCCACTCCCGATGGCATGACAGAACAATACTGTCATGCCAGCGGGAGTGGTGAGATAAAGTTTTCCATGTCAGAAACGCCGTCTAATGTGGCAGATATTGTCGCGCCAATGCATATGGCATGACAACGTTATTTGGTCGCTCCAGCTGGACTGGCGCGACCAAAAGGGTTAGATCCGTAAAAAGTTTTTAGAAACAATTATTATTAAAGTATTGAATAAAAAGGATTAAAAAATCCTAACTCTAGAGCCTTGATATCATTTAACAAAGGGAGTCATTCTACAAATGGTGGAGAAAATGTTGAACCAGTTTCGACAAGGCTCAAGAGAAAGCTTTTCGTTGGGATGATGATTTACTTTTGGTGGCATATTTAGAAGGAAAGAAACTGAAGAGTGTAATGGAGAAGCGGCGTAGAAAGTTGTTTATGGAGTGTTGCTATGCTGTTCTCATCTACCTGTTTTGTCAAGTTAGTCATTTATCATGTGGTTTTTGCTTGGCTCTAGAATAATAGGTGTATGAGTTGTGGGCCCTCACCTTGTAAGCTGGACTATGGTTGTTTTTATTTTTATTTTTGTATTATTTCTCTTTTCCTTTTCTTGTCAAATATTTTTTAAAAATATGTTGTGGTCCTTTCCTATCTCCAATATTGAAGGGTAAAATGGTTCTTCGTCCTTCATCGTTCACAACTATACAATGGGCATCCGATGGGCTCAACATCTCCCGTGCCTATGCAAGTTAGAGTAGCGTATCCAAATATGATGCATAGTCTGGTTCCAAAATGAATTAGAATATGAAATGTTTCCATGGTCCGTCACTCTCTCCCATACTCGTACGAGTTTAGTGTTTAGACATGGTGACGAATTAGAGCAGCTCACATTCAAGCATAGTACAAATTATGATTCATAGATGAATTGAAACACTGACAGTATCGCTAAATAAATCTCTAAGATGCAAGTCATCTAGTTAACTAGGCAACAAGCTGTTTGCTAGTAAAAAATAACTAGCCCCATTACCCAATGTGCAAGTTCTGTTTCTTAGAACATGACATTGCACCCACTTGTGCAAATATTGGTCATACATGAAAGAAGTTTGGAACAATATGCTCACTTGGAGGAGTAACTTTAGAGCCTTAATATCATTTAACAAGGGGGTCATTCTAGAGATGGTTGAGAAATGTTGAACTAGTTTCGACAAGGCTCAAGAGAAAGCTTTCGGTGAGATAATGATTTACTTTTGGTGGCATATTTGGAAGGAAAGAAACTAAAGATCGTAACGGAGAAGCGGTGGAGGAAGCTGGCTACAGAGTGCTGCTTTGCTGTTCTTATCTATCTATTTTGTCGAGTTGCTTCCTTTGTCATGAGGTTTTTTCTTAGCTCTAGAATAGGCGTGTGAGTTGTGGTCCCTCACCTTTTGAGCTGGACTATGGTTGTTTTAAATTTTTTATTACTCTTTTTTATTTTTCTTGCCTAATAGTTTTTTTTTAAAAAGTCTCTTGTTATCCTTTCCTATCTCTAATAATATCAAAAAGGCAAAATGTCACTTCATCCTTCATTGTTGACAGCCATTTGATAGGGATTTGATCGGCTCAATATCTCCTATGGCTGTCCAAACACAGTATGGAGTATGATCCAAAATAAATTGGAATGCAAAGTGTTTTCATGGTTCGTCAGTCTCTCCCATATCCATATGAGTTAAGTGTTCAGGCATGGTGATGAATTAGAGCAACACGCGTTAAGGTATAGTACGTGACTACATGATAGCTAAATAAATCTTCAAACAATAAGTTGTCGAGTTAACCAAGCAACAAGTGGAATGTTCTATTGCATTGCAACTTATGAATATGTTTATTAAAAAAAATAATCAACAAGGATGTGTACCAGTCCCTTGAGAGCTCGTTCGGTTCCTTCAGAATGATTTCCAATTACAATGGTTCACTAATTTGTATAATATTGATAAGACGGAATGGTTCCTAGCTCTAAAACCAGGCTAACCAAACGGACCTTACATCCCCTAGCCTAGTGCCGTCGACGAGTGACCCTAGCCGTGTCGATCGACCACTAGCCGACCAGCTCACCCCTCCTGAGTGCGAAAAGGCCACACGACACATCGCAAAAAGCTATGGCGGACGGCCTAAAGCCACACACGGATGTCGCCCGAAGCAGTGGGCAGGTCGACACAGCCAAGAGTTTAAAAGCCACCACCCGGCCGTCCCACGCTCTCCTTTGACCGGCAAAACAAAGAGAAGAAGCAAGCAAGAGCACCCACACGAGGAGAAGCCGCCGCGCCGTCCCCAAGAAGAATCCACCAGCCAGCAAGCTACCGTTACTCTACCTCCTGGCCGGCTCCTGCGAGAGGAGCGGCGCCGATCGATCCATCCATCCATCCACCGATCGGGATGTGGGAAGGCGGCGGCATCCACGGCAGCCACCACGAGGCGCTCCTGCTGCAGGCCGCTGGATCAGGAGCGGCCGACTACGGGCACGGCGGCGGCCCGGCTTCGCTCCTGCCGTGGCTCGGCCCGTCCGCCGCGCCGGGGTTCTCCTACATGGCTCCACACCACGCGCATCATCAGCCGGGGCCCTTGGGCGCCGCCGAGGCGGCCGCGAGCCCTTTTGGCTTCGGCGGCGGCGGCGGCGGGTACAGCGATGGCGGGGTGGGGCAATTCGGTGTGTTCGGCCCAGAGACCCCGCTGCCTCTTCCGCCGCACGGTCTGCTGGCTGCCGGAGGCAGCAGTGGTGGGACGGCGCTGCTGCCGCACGGGCCGAGGATGGTGTCCGGCCTCCTCGGGACCCTGCAGGCGGAGCTGGGGCGGATGACGGCCAAGGAGATCATGGACGCCAAGGCGCTGGCGGCCTCGCGCAGCCACAGCGAGGCCGAGCGCCGCCGCCGCCAGCGCATCAACAGCCACCTCGCCAGGCTCCGCAGCCTGCTCCCCAACACCACCAAGGTGATGATCATGAGGTTACCCATGCCATCACTACCTACCTGCATCTGCATGTACATCCCCCACATGCTAACTGCGTGCAGATCCATGATCCATGGCTACTAAACCCTAGAACGAACCTGCCAGCATCTTGGTGGCCCTGATCAATCCGGCTTGGGTTGATCGCCCGCTGTTGAATTCAGATCCAGCAGACGACAAGAAAATCGCCCTTGATTACAGATGTAGTTAAGCACACAACTAAGAGCTCAGGGTGACACAGGATGTAGCCGAGCTACCTACCTAGACACTAGATAGCTTAGCCAGTTTCTGTCGACAACCGCTAGTGACACTGGTCGGCCAGCCGGCTCTACAAACCCTCAGCACCCATAGCATAATTACATGCTCGAAATCAAGAGGCACCTCCAAGTCCCCATTTCTTAATCTTCCATTTCCTAGATCCCTGCTGACTAATTCCATATATATATATATTTACAATTTACAATGATCATCGATGATCATATATACTTTGAGACAGGAATTCGTTTCACGGGATCTTCGCCAGAGATAGAAAGATATTTGGATTCCTATACAAATAAAGTCCAGCAAATTTTCTACCCCTGGTATGTTCCATCCAATGGTATGTAGGGCGTCTCAAGTTAGGACAAACTACAAAGGGGACAAACAAAGACAAGATGATATGGTCATAGGTTAGACGACCAAGTGAAAAAAAAAATGGTCATAGGTAGCAGCAGCTGACATGGCAGGCAGCAAGCAAAGATGACGCAGAAGGCTTTGGGCTCGTGGGAGACCCCGCGCGCGCGCCCTGCTTCCCCTGCTGCGCTCCTGTGAGCTCCTGCGGGGAGATCGAGCGGCCCGTGCAGGACAAGCGCGCACGCTCGTGTCAGAGCTCATCAGGCGCTTCACCCCCAAAAGCGGCAGGCAGGGAGGCCGGCTGGAGGCCGCGCATGCAAAGGCTGCACCCACGCGCGCCATTTTTGTAGCTTTTCCTCCATGCTCGCATGCACTCGACCCACTCAATCGCCACTGCTGATGCTGGCTGCTGCACGCCCCCCCCCCCCCCCCCCCCCCCTCCTCTCCTACCGCCACTACACCTGCAGCCACCGCGCCTAATTGCGCGCGCACACACACCCCGTCGCCACTCGCCACCAGCTAGCTTGCTAGCTGTGCTAGAGCCACTGCTGTAGCTGTACTCCTCTTGCCATTTTCGCAATCATATTTGCATGCATGCGACGCTAGTTCCATTTGTTGATTTTCAAGCGCCTAATGATGGCACTGATCTGTTTCTGTTGCTGTTTCCTGATGCATGCGTGTTGCGTGGTGGGTCGTTTGTTTGGGTCTCGCTCGCTGCAGACGGACAAGGCGTCGCTGCTGGCCGAGGTGATCGAGCACGTCAAGGAGCTGAAGCGGCAGACGTCGGCGGTGCTCGAGGGGGAGGAGCCGGCCGCGGCGGCGCGGCAGCACCTGCAGCTCCTGCCGACGGAGGCGGACGACCTGGCGGTGGACGCCGCGGAGGACGGCGACGGCAGGCTCGTCGTGCGGGCGTCGCTGTGCTGCGAGGACCGTGTCGGCCTCATCCCCGACATCGCCCGCGCGCTTGCCGCGCTCCGCCTGCGCGCGCACCGCGCCGAGATCGCCACGCTAGGCGGCCGCGTCCGCAACGTGCTCCTCATCACCACCGCCGACGACGAGGATGAGGAGGAGGAAAGAGGAGAGGGCCAAGGGGACGACGACCACGACGACGGCGTGGAAGGCGGGTGTGCCGCCGGCGCCGCCTCGTCGTCGAACCACCGGAGGCACGAGCTCGTCGCGTCGATCCAGGAGGCGCTGCGCGGCGTCATGGACCGCAAGACGGCGAGCAGCGACACGTCCTCGTCTAGCGGTGGCGGGAGCATCAAGAGGCAGCGCATGAACGGTGCGCATGAGCAAGGTTCGCTTTAGCGTGCTAAAACTAGCTAGTAGCTAGTACTCCGTAGCTAGCTAGCTCCATGCCTCCCTCGATGCTAGCATGAAATATGCAAGCATGCTTGCATGGCTAGCTAGCTTCTGAAACTCTCAAGTTAACTAGTATAGTTATAAAGCTATAGTCACTTCAAACTTGGAACGAGCTGGCTCTCTTCTTTTTTGTTGCTATGGTAATGGTGTGTGTGCATGATGAGGGAAAGAAAATGGAAACCTGGACGTGCAAGTTAGCAGAGGGAGAGTTTTATGTGTATCCCTTATATATCTTTGTGGTGCTTTAATTTTTACTTAGTTCGCGTATGTATTGGGGAGAGAGGCGGAAATTTGAGAGGTTATTGATAAACCGCTCGTAAAATGGAGGGTGATGATAAGGATGTACACATGTATAATCTCTGGGTTAATATAATGGAAATGGAATGATGGGGTTGCTCATTAGTCATTTCTTCAGTGTGCCATGCACGGAGCTTCACTCTTTTTTCACCTTTCATCATCTTGTCGTTTGCATCTCATTGCCAATACATTTGTGCATGCTAATATTATCCATTGTGTTGATCTTTTTGCCGGCCTCACGTCACATGCTCTGATCTCATGATTAGTTTTCTCTAGAGCTCATGCTGTACAAATATTCTTAAGTATCAATTTGCTAATGGTATTATTGTTGGTGATATATAGCATCCTTTTTTCTCTCCTATATATGCATGCATTTATCCTGTATGGACGAATTAGTGACGACTGCTTTACTCTGCACATATATATAATCCAACACCACAGAGCTAGTGGTAGATAATAATAAGATATATGTGCCTGCTGTTGTTAAGTATATATGTACAAATATTATTACCATACTGATGAACTATTCCAATTTCTGTCTTTCAGTAGTCACTCATCATCACTGAATTCGAGCCCTATCAAGTTGTCATACTAAGTGTTTTTTCGAGTGGGAATCACCTTGCTTCGTCCAGCAAAATTGATGATTTCCAAAGAGGGCCTAGATATAAAAGAGAGAGGCCATTGTTTAAAATGGCACAAACGACATAGGCAATATTTTTTTTTGACAATTATACCTTGCCTTAAGGCTATTTTCTCCTTTTTTTCACTCCTATCCCATGGCTATGCAATATAATTTCTGTGAATTTCTCAAAAAAAATCTGTGAAGGCCAGATCAAGGTAGTCTTTTATTTTCCTCTGGGTGGGCTCCAGTTTTCTGATATATCTATAATCCAAATCTCTCATAAAGCATTCAGTTGCTTGGTCCTTTTGTAAATTTATTTACATGCCATACACATCATATAATACAAATATCTCGTATTTGTTGTTAACCAAAACTATTCTAGTTCTCTCTAATAATCTAAAGTACAATGTAGCCTTACTACGTGTTCAGTTGAAAGGGCGCACAAACTGAATGGTTTCAAGTATGGTAGTCATCATGCGATTACAAAAGGTATGCTTCAAGGTAGTCAGAGTTGTTGATGCTACTTATCCATTTGGCAAGGCTTCGGCTCCGACTTCTTAGGGCGCCTTGCAAGGAACCCTACTAAACAGGCATCTAAAAAACATCTCCTTTGCAAAGAGTTTGGAGGAGCTAGAGTTGTTTTTTATAGAGGAGCTGGAGCCGAAAAAATGGCTTTTTAATTTCTAGCTCCTCACAAACATAATACAAATTATTATGAAACTGCCACTGGCGCTATTTTTGCTAAACATTTTCTAAAACAGCTCTAGATCTGCCAGAGAAGCTGCTCCACTAAGCCGGAGAGCCCTTTTAGACGGAGCCAAAGCTCTACCAAACAAGCCCAAGTTGAGTGGATTATATTGATGGATGGTGTTGTAAATTCAAATTAAAATTCACTTAGGTTTATATATATAATTGGTAGTTTCATTTTTTAGGAAAAATGTGTTATGCAAAATAAAACAGTTGTCTAAAATATTGCAATACAAATTAAATACTCCATCCTTCTGAGGATAGCTAGCGTAGAAGTTTCAGACAAATTAACGTACAGAAGTGATCAATTAAAGATCTAATTTTCCCTTGAGTAACCCATGTCCCCGCTACATGCCCGCGTGAGCTATGTTTGCATTGCAGCAATGCCTTGTCAGTTTAATTTGCATGTCATCAATTAAAAAAAAGGAAGTATGTATGGCGCACCAGCATGACAAAGGATATTTTTAAATTTGCATTTCATCAAATTAGTTTGTGAGCACAAAGACTCAAAGAGAGATAAGTGGTATTTGTATTTGGCAAGTATTGATGATTATAGCACCTAGGAGCTCAGAAATAGTACTTAGAGCCTTAAAAAAAGAAATAGTACTTAGAGTAGAAAATGATTAATTCTTTTTATACGATTGATGACTAATATGTATGCTATTATAAAAACATATAATGCGTTGAGGATGTTGTACTTTTTACTAACGTTGCTGGCCCAAAAAAACTAATAATTTACTTGGTGGTTGTAACATTTTCTTGTCCATTTGACAAATTAAGTACAGTCCTAGTTTCCTTGGCGGCTAACCTCAAGAAAATCATCCTTGAGTGTCAAACCGTCAAGAAAACTATTTTTTCTTGTTTTCTACCCTTGACGGAGTTTTGCTTGACGGTTTGTGGCCAAGGATCATTTTCTTGGCGGTTTAGATCATTTCTTGGGTGGTTTTGGGCACTCAAGGTAATTCAGGATTGTGGTAGTGATTTATCAAAGGTGGCTCCAGCAAATATCCACATGATCAAGAATTGTAATATATTTTGAATTAGGATATTCTGTATATATATGCACGTATAAAAAAGGAGTTTAGTGTCGAGTATGTAGAGATCCTTGGGATTCCGAACAGGACTCCCTACTCCATTTGGCTATTCTTGATGAACGGATATAATGGACCACGCTAGATTTCCGGTATGCCGTCAATGTGGTGAAGCTTCTCACCCTACTTCAACATCAATTTCTGTTCTCGTTTCTTTTTGGACTTCCTTCCGATCAGGCTCTCTCTCTCGATCGAGAGCTAGAGAGATCAGAGCTAGCAGGGTAGTAGTGCATTTCTATATATACAACGAGAAACATGCATGGGACAAAACTAGAAGCGGCCGGAAGGGCTCTAAAAGCAAAAGGCTGGTGCATGTGTGCTCTGTGTTGTGCTACGCTGGAGTAGGGCAAGGCCCCAACAGAGCATGCAGCGCGGGGGCCGGTCCGGCCGGGCGCATGAAGCGAGGTAGAGCATGCCTCCACTTGTATATGATTACCGTCCTCTTCATGATTATCACAGTGGGGCTTTTGTCTGACCTCATCTGTGTAGGAAGTGGGAACATGGTTAATTGAGACATGTGAAGGATTGACAAGCAATCATTATTGACGTGAAGCATTATTAAGGATCGAGCCTTTTAGAATGAGAAGAAGAGTTGGCCAATTAAATTAGTGAATCATGAAGTAAAGAGTTATAAGTAGTAGTAATAATGTTCTCCTTTTGTTTAAAAAGTTGAGAAAGTCTCGCTAAAAGGTACAAAAGTGTCAGAAAGTATGCATGCTGTTCATACCATTCTATGTACATGTATATAGTACTACATCCGTTCCAAAATAAATTAAACCCACTCCTAGAATCACTCTAAGTCAAACTATTTTGAGTTTGGCTAATTTGATAGCAGTGAAGAATAGTAATATTCATATATGACACCAAATAAGTAGATTATGAAAATACATTTCATGGTGTACCTAGTGGTACCCATGTCATAAATATTGGTGCTCTTTTCTATAACTTTGGTCAAACTTAAAATAACTTGACTTAGGGAAGCTCGAGAAGTTGATTTTTTTCGAGACAAAGGGAGTATATTATTTATACAAAGTCTTTATTGGTTGACATAGCTCCAACCTCTGGAATCTATGCATGATATGGAGTTGATTTAATTTGTATGATAAAATAAAATATCTGACAAATTCATTTATCTAAACTCAATATAGCACAATTGCTCAGACAAATACATTTAATATACCCACAGTATCTAAGGATTTCTAAAGGTAGAGTCTTAGGGATGAGAACTCCAATAATTCTTAGAGCTAGAGCCATGCCAAACAAACCCCAATATTTCATTCCATATGTCTAGTCAGCTCAAAATTATACTATTTATTTATATCATGCAAACAAAAATACCTTCTCCCACTCTAAATTGCTAGTCATTATATCGTTTCCAAGTTAAAGCTCACTACCCTTGCCTCTAGCGATGGCAATGGGGAATTCCCATCAGGGACGACTCCCCATCCTTGTCCCCTTCCCTGCCACTACCACTAGTCCACTACCATCAGGGAGTATTTCCCCCCACCTCTGCTCTCGCATAAGAAATCTATCATAGCGGGGATCCTCATCCTCGTTTCAACGACAAAGAGTAAATATGACATACTCAAATAAAATGAGGACTAGGGAAGAGGAGATTGAGTGGTTTGCACCTTTTTTTCCCAATTTCTCAACCATGAAAGGAGCATCCTCCTTCCCTTTGCTAGAGATGGAGGCGCCCTCCTCTTTCTCATCCATGGTGGTCGAATCATCCTCCTCTTCTTCATCCATGGTGGTCGAATCATCCTCCTCTGAAGTAGCGGAGGTGGAGACATTATCGTCCCTTTAATTTCCTCAGTGGCACCATCATCTCCTTCTCTCCTACAGTTGTGACGATGCAGCCGTCCTCTTTCTCCTTAAGCATGATAGACATATTCTTCCTCTTATTGCTCCTCGATGGCGGCGGCGATGGCTTGGCCACTCGGAATAGAATAGGCATGACCATACGAGTGTAGGAGAGAGGGGGCGATTGTGGTTGTGTTGGGACATTGAGTCCTTGACCCTCGAGGACGAGGGCTAGGAGTGTGTTTTGGGTTGGCAAGCTATAATGGGCCAATGGCAAGTGGGCTACAAAGTGGGGACACAAGGAAGGGACAGAGAACCATCCTCGCCCCCCCCCCATACTCAATAGGGACGAATTTTCCTTGTTTCTTGCTATGTTGAGACAAAAATCTTACCATCCACTACCCCTTATTAAGGGAATTCCTTGCAGGAAATCACGGATCAAGTCCCGATTGCCATTCCTACTTGCCTCTACTTACATATGTCTTTTCCTCTTTCACCCATGCCTCATGTTGTTATTACGAACCTTAGAGAAGAAGAGGTAATATATAGACGATTTTAATTAGTTTATGTTTATCAAAATGATATTATCAATACTTTCATGTATGTAACACAGTAATATAGAAAATAAAGAAAGTTATAGGCTTGATATCATGGTGTCGAACAAAAGAAATTTAACCAATAGTGCATATTAGAAAATATGCCACATAACATTAACTAAAATTGAAACAAAACAAATCATACGATGCATATTATTTTGAAATGTAAGGACATGTTCCCATCCTCATTTAATTAAAAATTACTCATCTACCTGTGCTTAAAATTTATCCATAAATGTTAGCATTCCCAAGTTTTTTTTGGATGGGAACAACAAGAAACAACTAATTTAACATAACTCTCTAGCCAAAATAGCAAAAGTCCCTTAAATTTTGACTTGTCCTTGATACAAACCGAGGTAAGCTAGTCTCTATTTTGTGACTTCCAACGGGAAAGGGAGCAACGACCATTATCAAATAATATGGCACTATTGCGGTGCTTCCAAATGGTGCAACAAGAAGTAATAACTAGTTCCTTAAAAATGCACAAACTAGAGTTTCTTACTTCAATAATCATATCCAGTTGTTGGAGTGATAGATTGTAGACAATGAGTAGAGGGGTCCAACGGGACTGACTGAAAGGGCACACAAAAGATGCTTATGTGTTTTCTCAACTCATGAATTGCATAGAACATAATTGTTGCTCTCGAGATGCTTGTTCTTTCTCTTAAGAAAGTTTGTAGTATCCAGTTTGTCCCTTAATTAGAAGAAGCCAAAAAAATTATGTTTGCCAAGGAGATCTGAGCTTGAAATCTATTTGAAGAGTGGGGTCCTAAATGTATTCCCACCTATCATATAAAGAATATAAGAGATCTTAAGGAGTGGAATATCTCTAAGGATTTAGCTATGGACAGGAGCATTCGGAGATTGGCAATCAACGTGCCTGAACCGTGACCTCTTTTTATCTTGTGCCCTTTATGTCCCTTTATGTGTCTCCTGTTTCTCGTCTATTTTGGGTTTCATCTTTAGCCTACCCCAACTTGCTTGGGACAAAAGACTATGTTGTTGTTGTTGTTGTTGTAGAAGAAGAAGAAGGATCTAGACTCTAGCTTGACAGAGGCAAGAGGAAGTTCCTGTTCGATCGAAGGATTGTCTAGAAAAAACCTCACTGAGTAGTTTTTTTTATTCCACCTTGGTCAAAACAATTTTTTTTAAGTTATGTCCCTACCTTAGTCTTCTGCTGGACAATCCATAGATGGCCTAGGTCCTTTAATGTTTAGTATATTTGAGAGTGACCAATGCAATCAAATTAATCGTGTGCAAGAAGCTCAAATGAAACATTGTCTCACATAGAAATGGCTTAAAAAGAAGGCTAATTATTAATCTAAAACAAAAAAAACCATGGAAATTTCCATAAAAATATGACCCAACGAGTTGCTTCCCATAAATTTTTGACAAATAACCTTAGGAGTTTGAAAATGATTTGAATTTAACAAAATTCTTCTACTTGGAGCAGCCACCAAAGGGTGACGAAATGGAAACTCCACTAACCCCGAAGGGCACAATGGTAATTCAACCAAGGGCCTCATCAAGTTTCACCGTCGGAACGGAGCAAAAAAAAAAATCTGCAGAGACCAGTGGCCCAGAGGCCTAACAGGTGGCGCTCCCGCGACTCCTACCAAATTACTGGGCCACAAATAATCCGGTGCCTCCAAACCGCACGTCGACCGGCCCACGGAGCATCACCACCGCGGCAGCTGAGCTCGGCCCCCAGAATCTCCGAGGCGCGGCGACGGCGGTCGGCGACATGGAGGCCGCGGTGCCCAGCCGTGTTGCGCTCTCCGCGGCGAGCCGCATCCCGAATCGCCACGCCGTGGCAGGTGCTCCGTCTCTCTCGCTCCCGATTCTGGCTCCCGTTTGTCAGTTTGTTGGAATTTGGATGCGATTTTGGGAGTAAGTAGTTCCTAGTACTCCTTAGTACCTTTCAGTGGATAAGGTCGATAGGGCAAGTAGGATTCGTGTTGTCCACGCGGTTCCTGTGGAGCTAGAACTGTGGGGGATTCCACGGAGTATGAGAGCCGACAAGTGCTGTTCCGCTTTGGCAAGGATTTTGCCGTTACTGCCAATATTGTGAAGAGAGAATCCTTCTGTTTCCTGCCATGGAATGGCCGCCTTGTGTTGGCTAGAGGACGTGGGCTCGATGTGTGGTGAAATTGTTGCGTCTGTTCTAGTTAGTGGCAAAGGTTAAGTGGTTGACATCATTGGCATTTTCAATCAGTTAGCTGTTAGTTCTTTGTTTGATTGCTTCAGTATGCTTTATTCATGGACTACGTTGTGCACTACAGCTCTTGCCCATTTTTCAGTCCAGATTACATACATATTAACAACCGGTTCCAACTGCTAAGTCACCTGGCCAAACAGATGGCGGTAGTAGTAGACTAGCAGTTATTGTATTGCACAGTTGGTCCATTTACAGGAAAATAAATAGAGTCTGCAATGGAAGCTGAAATTTAAGACACACTTTATACTACTATTGAAGTAAACAATCAGTTGCAGCTGCCTGCCATTCTCTACAGGTGCATTATAGAGTCTGCAATGGAAGCTGAAATTTAAGACACATTTGATACTACTATTGAAGTAAACAATCAGTTGCAGGTGCCTGCCATTCTCCACTGGTGCATTATTCCTTGCTGGCCGTTACTAGTTGCTGATTATTCTTGATGGTGTTCTTGAAAAACCGCAAATGACTAAGATGATGATTGAATCCACCATATCATACCCTCACTTGAAATGCATAGGAAATCTTGCTCTATCACCAACTAATTCTCAACCTTATAGTCTATTACTCCATTTTCGTTCATTTTGTTTTCAGCCTGGAGGCACAAATGTGTGATCAAGAACTGTGCTAGCTATATGATGACTTCCAATTTACATGGAAATGTTGTTTATCATGTCATAGGTCCATGATTACTCTTGCAGACTTTCTGGTATAATCTTTCGTGTTGATTTTCTTCATATTGTGCAGGAGATAGATCTTTCATTTACAAGGGAAGATGCCAAAGTCTTGCAATTCCTATGGCTCTGTCAGCAGCTGCGCCAGGCAAAGGTGGTGGTGTGCTTGATCGGCCAGTAGAGAAAACTACTCCTGGTCGTCAGTCTGAATTTGATGTGAAGTAAGTGTTATCCACTATCACCTCTGTTTCAATTCCTAGTAAGTGTAACTTCGAGAACTGTGGGGATATGAGTTTTGCATTGTCTGAGTTACGCTGTTAGTTTGAAACAGCTGATCAATCACAAATACATCATTAAGTGGTTTCAAACAGATAAAGAAGTTGTCAACTACTCTGTATTTGTTTCACTGTTGTTACTGGAAGAACACTTAACAATTTATTCGTGTACAAAAAGAATAACTGAAATATTCCATAGACACTGAAGGGTCAGGAGTACTTCCCAGCAAAACTTGATGGCTGCACATCTATTTTCGTATTGCCATGTGCAAGTTCCTTTGCTTTTCCAGAAACTTGTTTTTGATGTTACCATCTTCACCTTGGCCTCATCACCGGAATGAAATGCAATGCTATTTTTAGTCTGCTTTGGTATGGAGGGAGAAATTTCTGGGACAGCTAGTACCCATTGCCACAATTGGTAGGTATATGGTTGATTCTAGTTTGCGGTGTTCTTACGCTTAGCTGTGTAGTTTTAATGTTGTGTGTGAGCAGGTGGCCTTCTTATTTAATTTTACTATGTAAAAGAGGTTCATGCTTCGCCTCCAGAGTTAAATTACATATACTTATTGCATTCCTTCATGTATAAACATTAATGAATAAATTGGCTAGTGTTGGAGTCTACCTAGTTCATTTCAATGCTAGGATTAATGAATGGTGCAGCATTGCAGCCTGTTCCCAATGATTGAACTAGGTGGTTTGCTGCTGTTGTAGATTTCTTTTTCTCCTATAAACTCTGTAGTTCATGGTGGTTTGCCAGGAATATCAGCTCATAGAACTATAGAAGTATTTCTTTTGGTAGGGCTTTAATTATTTTGAAACTACAATAACATGTCTTGAATATGGCAAATTGCTTCATATAATTGTTGGAGTTGGACCCTTTAGTCCTCTCTCAAGTGCCTGTACCTGTGGGATGTAGCTCGTTCGATCATTATGTTTGTGAGCTTATTTCAATGACACTTGATAACATTGCAGTTATTATTATTGTGTATGCTCTATTGGCACATTGATGCTTAGTAAGAAAAGTGATCCTACACACCAGGTTACCTTATTGACAGCTTATCTCATTTTCAGTTGTCAAGTTATCCAAATAGATGCCATTCTAAAATGGTTGTGATAGTATTTGGCCTGATTGTACACATGGAAACCATGTTATGACCAAGCCCTTCTGCTCTGCAGGAAATCCCGCAAAATGACGCCTCCATACCATGTCATTCTGCACAATGACAACTACAACAGGCGTGAGTATGTTGTCCAGGTCCTGATGAAGGTGATCCCTGGGATGACCGTCGACAACGCTGTGAACATCATGCAGGAGGCGCATGTGAATGGGCTGTCAGTGGTGATTGTCTGTTCCCAGTCTGAGGCCGAGGAGCATTGCACGTCGCTCAGGGGCAACGGCCTCCGAAGCTCGATCGAGCCTGCGAGTGGTGGCTGCTGAGGTTCGAGGAAATGGGTGTACCTTGTTTTGCCACGTATAGTTTGTAAATACCCAGCATATCAAGCTAAGCTGAAACGGGTTGGTTACATGCAGCTATCGATACAACGAAGCTGAGTACCTCTTGGGTAGGTGTAAATCGTGCAAGGGTACCACCCTGTAGAAGAAGAAACATAGTATTTTCGGTTATGATTATGATTTACTCCCTCTGTTCTATAAAGAGTGTCATCATGGGAGTCGTATTAGTCAAACTTTCTTAAGTTTGACTAGATTTGTAGAAGAATATTACAAACATTTGTATATTCAAATAAGTTTATTATGAAAATATATTTAGCAATTCATCTAACGATACTAGTTATGTACCATAAATACTAATATTTTCTTATATATATTTGGTCCAAGTTAAAACTATTTGACTTATTGGGAAGTGAGAATAACACTCTTTGTGGGAGGGAGTATGAAACATTTAGTTGCACTTGGCCTACACTCTTTTCCTTTTTTTTGGCATTGCACCATGTTCATGTTATTTGTGTTAGGCTGCTTCTGCTGCCAAAAAGCAAAAGGCAAACCAAACGGTTAGAATCTAAAACGGCTTTTCTAGAAGTAGTTGCTTTTGCTTTCACATAGTCAATTTTCTTAGAACCTTGGACTTTACTTTTGGCTTTCAGTTTTCGACATTTCCAAATAAGTGAAAATAGAGAGACAATTTACAACTGTTTCAAGAGAGATAAAGTGAGAGGTGTTTCAACCAAATAGCTTACAATTTTTTTATAGTTTTTTTTCATAGCTCACAGCAGTTTTTTCAAGGTCGCAAGCTTCTGTGCTACATCAGTGAGGTCTGATTCACCGACAAACACCTGCTGCTGCTACATCGGTTTTTGATGGTACCATGTTAAGGATTGTCGGGTGGTGGGTTGACGTATACAACCCATACAGGACTAAGGTGACAACAGACGAGCACTACAAAGCGTGAAAGACAGCGCAGGAGCACTACAAAGAAGGTACTCCCTCCATGCTGAAAAGAATGTAATTCCAGCACAGTGCAATAGTTTAGTATGTCAAGTTTGATTAATTATATATATAAAAAATATAAATAATTATGACATAAAATTAGTATCATTAGATTTGTTATGAGATATATTTTCATAATATATTTATTTGGTGTCAAAAATATTAATACTTTTATTTATATATTTGGTCAAACATTGGACACGGAAATCAAAAAATAAACTAGAATTGCATTCTTAACCGGACAGAGGTAGTAGGTGACAACAGACGAGCACTCCAAAGGGTGAAAGACAGCATGAGCACAAAGGAAGGAAGGTAGCAGCAGTTCAAGGCATCGATGAAGAGAATAGCAAAACAACCTTCTCCTACCTCTATCCGTGTTCTTCCTCCTTTGAACTCTCCTCTCTATTGCTCCGTGCATTTCTCTAGATACTACTGATGACCACATGTATCTCTAGTCCTCGATCCTTGCTTGCTTCCCCATTCCGAATTCTAATTCCTTCCATATTGTATCGGATTGTTCGGTTGCTAGTAGAGTTGAGAGGAGGGTTTGCTAACAATTGTACCCTCAGCTGTTTTCGTACTGTGCAAGGACAGTGTAATAAACTTTGACGGGTGAGCTCCTGTGGTATGAGAAACAACCACCAAAGCTTCT
Source organism: Saccharum spontaneum (assembly GCA_022457205.1). NCBI lineage: Eukaryota > Viridiplantae > Streptophyta > Magnoliopsida > Poales > Poaceae > Saccharum > Saccharum spontaneum. The sequence continues at coordinate 41,737,364 of CM039603.1, forward strand.
TTCTTCAAACCTTTTCAAATGGCTAACACCAATGGTCTCCCATAGGATGACCAACACCAGTTAGCAATTTCAAAACAATTTTCAAAGATTTTCTTTTGCTTCTCACCATGCCACTCGATCCTAATGCGTATGCAATGTTAGATCACACTTAGTGGCACTAGATAATCGTATTAGCAATGAATTTGCTCCTTTTATAGTAGAACTATCTATCCTATCAAACCAGCCATTAAACTCTTCTAATCACCTCAATGCCGGTGTAAACAAAGCCCTATGTACATACCTTTGCCTTTGACTTTGTTTTCCATCCTTCGTTCTTCATGCAGAATACTACGGCCGTGAAACAGCGTTATTGGTGGTCTCTAGAGCGGAATTTTTATACAGCGAAGCGGTGTTCTATTCCACAGGCAACTTGAGCGCGGTCGAAACCCTAGCCTCGATGTCATACTCCTATGAACGTATTTCCTTGCGGGAATCCTAATCCTCGTGGTACGTTTCCTCGTCGAAGTCATAGTCTTCTTCCATGTCGAAGTCTATAGGTCAACAACGGGTGAGTACATACGTACTCAGCAAGCCCTAACCATAGGGTGGAAATAGAAGTGTAGTGGTGATTATAATTAAGGATTGGGTCCTAGCGGAGTATTACCATTCCCACGAGTCCTCGAGTTAGCATCAATTACAATACTAGTTTCATTATATATAAAAGTAAATCTAATCATAGTATCCCATCCTAACATTTGCCCATTCCAAGGACGTGACCATTAGAATAGGTTTAAGTAACTCTATAGAGGTGTATAAATTTCCCCACATGATAGGTGCAACCTCATCCATGATCAGTGGATGAAATAGATCTAACGAGACCTCGTACCCGAATGTACGTATCGATCGAAATAAGACTACCGCTAACCACAAAAGAAAGGGCAAAAGCAAACATAGAACAATATGGTGGTACTAGGTGCAAATGATAGAGTTAGATTTTAGATGAATTTTACAGGTGGTTTCATGTAAAAAGGAGTTAGGGTTTAAAAGTTATATATTTTAGAAGTTTATCCTATAGCTATTTAACTAAGCAATATTTTATATGTATTTTTTGGTGTATGAAAATATGTGCAAACTACATGATTAAATTCCCTAATGCATCTAGTTTATTTACAAATTTTCTGAGAATTTTTCTAAGCTAGGAAGATGTATTTTTAGCTCTCTATGTACACTAGCCGGGTGTACCCAGCGTTTTCTAAAGCGTACCCCGCGCTGTGTGTGGTGTGTGTGCGTGGATGACAGGTGGGCCATTAGCCACATTAGCCAAGACGGCGGCAGCGGCGTTAGGGCCAAAAGGGACGGACTGGAGGCAACGGTAATGACAACGCCGTCACGTGCCTGGCCCACACGTCAGAGATAGAAAGAGGGGTAGAGGGAGACGACGACGGACGGGGTGACCCCATGATGCCGGAACAGGGGAGAGGGAGGCCCGGCTCGCCGGCGGCGTCGGCCCTCGGTGGTGACAAGTGATGGGTGCACGGTGCTCATGGGGGTCATGCCGTGGCTGATGGCGGGTTTGCCGTCAGCAACGGGTGCCTGTGGCGGTGGTGGCGGCTCGCCGGAGGGGACGCAGCGGTGCTACGCAGCGAACACGGCCATACGAGCCTCTACCGTCGCAATCGTTAACATGTGCGTGAGTGCGGGTGAGTGGTAAGTGTGATGGAGGTGGTGTGGTGCCCTAGGCGACCTTGCCAGCGATAGCCGATGGCCATGGCGGCTCGGCAGAGCAGGGCGCGTGGTGAAAGCGCAACACAGAGAGGGAGATGAACGACTAGCTAGCAAAAAAGATAGGGGAGGGGCTCTGGGACTCACCGGTCACTCCAATCGGCCAAGGATGCAGCGGAGAAGAAGAAGAGAGGAGGTGGCGCTAATGGCACCAGCGAATTCCCGATTTGGGGAAAATCGGAAGAGGGTGGAGAGGAAGAGGGAAGAGGTGGAATGGAGGGGGAGATGGTGTGTTCCGCCCTCAGCGGAGCGGATGGTGGAGAGGGCGAGGCAAGAGCGTCACCAGTCGGGCCTATTTATAGGCTGGCTAGGTCGGTTCTCGGCAGCGAGATATTTTCCCCGGTCACCCTTATCCACCACACGCGCTCGTGGTTGACCTCGTCAGGTCACTTCACCACAGCTGGTGCTTGCCCATGCACATGGCAAAATTCCTTGGCGGCTACTCTGATGGCTCGGCGCAGAGGTGACCATGGCGTTGGCGTTGACGAGTTCACATCGAGGGAGGAGAGGGGAGAAGAGGAGAAAAGAGGGTGCCGTGGGGTCTCATGGTCTCATCGTGTCGCCGTTTACCTCTGTTGGCACCAAGGTGGAGCTGGCGGGGCGTTGACACGCGGCTGTGCCGCGTACGGCTGCCGGCCAGGTGGTTGATGACGGAGCTGACGAGCGGGGCCCGACGTCAGTGGGAGAGAGGGAGAGAAGAGAGGGGCGTGGGCGAGGCTGGGCCGGGCGCTGGGCCACGGCTGCTGAGGCGCTGGGTATGCCGGCCCACGCGAGAGAAGGGAAGGGGAGAGGGGAGGGGAGATGGGCTGCTGTTGCGGGCCGAGTGAGAGAGGGGAGAGATTGAGCCCAAGTGGTTTTTCTATTTTCCTTTCTCTTTTCTATTTCCCAGATTATATATGCATATGTTTAAATGATTTTGAATTTAAATTTCAATGCATGAGCATGCAAAAGTGTACCACCGTAAGTTCAACAAGTCAAGCAAACATTCACACACAAAGTTTCACACATCAAGTTTTGTTTTCCTATGTTAATTTATTTATAAATATTACCTATGTTGGTTATATATCCTAGTTCCTATGCAAGTTTAAAAAGTTCAAATTTTTAGTGATTTTTAAACTAGGTCAAATTTTTAGGGTGTTACACATCTCCACTCGATGGCTCATGTTGCTCAACTCTTCCTTGTGGACTAAACATCACCTTTCATCTCACCTATACAATCATTATTTCATAATTGTTGTTATTCAATTACCAAAACCAAATAAAACGGTCTTTCAAGGGGGTTGGGACAGGAGGGGCCTCACCAGGGCCATGCTAGGAAGGGACAGGTTGGTAGGCCATGAATGACATGAGGTGGCGCAGAAGCCGGAGCTAAGCTTGCGAGCGGGGGTGGAGCTGAGCGACATTGGTTGTGGAGGGAGCACCGTACCACACCAAGGACGATAGAGCCTAGATCTAGTCACGCGAGATGGAGGGAGCAGATCGGGCGACGATAGCGGGGGAGGTAGTTGAAAGCCCAAGTTTGGTTTTGGAAATTAATGACACCAAGTTGCTAATGCCATGTGTTAAGTGTTTTGAGATTAGGCATAAGCAACACATGTGATGAAGGTGTACGTGGCAAGGAGTGGTGGCCACAAGATCACAAAGAGATGGTGCATGGACATGAAATGTTGATCATGATGGAAGGCACATAAAATTATGGACATGATGATCAAGTGGAGAAGAAGGATCTAAGAGCACAAGACAAAGGTATAACCATAGGGTTTTCCTTTTGCCGGTCTAAGATGAGTAGAGAAGTGATTGACCGGATTTAGGATACATAGCCGACTATCAAGAGGGGCAATCACGGTTAGCTCGGGAATCAAGTGCCACTAGATCAATGTCTTGAGCATATGCATTAGGATCTAGTTGAGAGCAAACATAACGCCTTGGAAAATATTTGTGAAATGCTAACACACATGCACATTGTGGTGTACACTTGGTGGTGTTAGCACATTTGCGAAGGCGGTGGTGTTTGAGCGGTAGTAAGGGGTTTGGGGTTCGCTCTCCCTCCCGCCGAGCTTGCGAGCGCGGGATTCAGGCGTTTTCGAGGAAATGAAATGCCTATTTTCTATTGCGCCGGAGTCTAGAAAAGGTGGCGAAAGTCCAAATTGTTTTTCACTGAAAAACGGCGATCGGACGCTGCACCGGACGCGGTCCCGGTTTGACCGGACGCGTCCGGTCAGTTCAACTCGCTGCTGGTAGCTAGGGTTTCTGACCGGACGCTGGTCTGGCCAGACCAGCGTGTCCGGTCAGTTCACCTGTGCGTAGAAGAAGAGCGCGCAACCGGCGCGTCCAGTCCCTCACGGAACCGGAGCGTCCGGTCAGACGTCCAGAGGGGCAGAGAGCAGCGGAGTGCCGATCGGACGCGCGGCACGTCCGGTCACGTGCGATCGGACGCGTCCGGTCTCGACGGGAGCTTACTGGAACGCGACCGGACGCTGGCACTGTCGCGTCCGGTCAAACGGTTGAGTGCGTCCGGTCACGGCAATGGCTAGTTCTGACGCGCACTGTTTTCACTTGTCCTGTAGTGACCGGACGCGTCCGGTCACCCTGACCGGAGCGTCCGGTCAGCGCGATTTTAACTGTGTCATCCGATAACGGCTAGCTGCGTACCCCTTCGCTATAAATAGAAGATGTCCGGGGTTTGAGGGTAACTCTTGCACATTTTGAGACCTAGAGACATCCTTTGAGCTAGAGAACAACCCCTCCACTCATCTCTTTGCTTGGTTGCACATCTTGAGTGAGATTGAGTGAGATTCAAGTGCATTGCTTGAGAGTTGCATTTTAGAGGCACTTGATCTTCGAGTTGCTGCGGATTTCTTGTTACTCTTCCGTGTTTCCCGACATGGTAGACGGCTTGGAGCAGCGAAGGTGATTGAGCTCGCAATTGGAGATTGTTGGAGCCCTCACCTAGTGTTGTAAGGGGTTCTTGATCCTTCCCCGTGGGAGTTCGCAAATTGGATACTCTAGTGGAGCTCGTGGCTTGGAGGATCCCCATCTTGTGTGCGGTTGTGCGGCGCCCGCCGAGGGCTCGACTCTTGATAGTCGATTAGCTCGCGAACCGACAAGTGGGTGCATCGCCACAACGAGGAGTAGCTTGCCGGGAAGCAAGTGAACCTCGGTAAAAATCTTGTGTCATCTCTTTGCCGAGGATTTCTCTTGTGGTTGATTATTGTAATTGATTCTTCAAGTGCATTACTTCTCTACATCGTTGGTATAAGAATCAAGTCACTTGCTCTTTATTTTCTTGTACTAGTTCTTGTGTAGTTTGCTTAGTGTAGCCTTTTTCACATAGGATTAAGTAGCTTAGTGACTTAGCGTTGTTGGTGTGTATTAGAGATCATAGCCTTGCTTCACTAGAATTGTATAGGTGGCTTGCATAGTGTAGTTGAGCTAGTGCTAGAATTAGCTTAGCCATCTTTTATACTAACGTGGTTGTTTAGTGTAGCTTGTAGATTTTTAAATAGGCTATTCACCCCCCCTCTAGCCATTTGGACCTTTCAAGTGGTATCGGAGCCGAGGCACCGTTTATTTGAGGCTTAACAACCTACGGTGAAAAAGAAATGGCTCAATTAAGCTTGCACATCAACAACACCAAGAAGGCACCTCACTTTGATGGGACAAATTATGCTTATTGGAAGGTTAAGATGACCGCACACCTCAAGTCAATCAATAGAGAAGTATGGAAGGTCACCGAAACAAAATTTGAGGTTGCTAATCCTGAAGCACCTACACCGGTGGAAGAGAAGAAGCTCCAATGCAATGACATTGCCATTAGTGCTCTTCATGAGGCACTAGATGACAAGACCTTTGAGCAAGTGAAGAACATTGAGATCGCTCATGATGCTTGGGCCAAACTAGAAGAAACATTTGAAGGCACCGAAGGCACAAAGACCGCTAAAGCATATATTTTGCAAGGAAAATTTTCAAGCTTCAAGATGCAAGATGATGAGAGTGTACCGGAGATGTTTCATAGATTGCAAGTCATTGTCAATGAGCTCAAGGCACTTGGTGAGGAAGTCAAGGACAACCAATTCTCTATGAAGTTCTTGAGAAGCTTGCCTAAGAGGTTTGATACATTGATCACCGTGCTAGTGAGGACTACATTGAAGGATTCAACTCCTCAACAAATATTTCAAGAAGTGATGACTGATGATTCATATAGAGAAGATGATGAGAAGGATGAGTTTGTCAAGAAGAAGAAGGAGAATGAGAAGAAAGATGATGAAAAGAAGAAGAGTGTGGCATTCAAAGCCACCACATCCAAGGGCAAATCCAAGATTGAATCATCAAGTGAAGAGGACTCAAGCTCTTGTGATAGTGATGACATTGATGAGAAGATGGCTCTCTTTGTCAAGCAATTTGGCAAGTTCATGAAGAAGAAAGGCTTTCGTGCAAGAAGAAGGAAGAACTCATCCAAGAAGAATGAGCATACCATGAGATGCTTTAGATGCCATAGCAAGGATCATCTCATTGCAAAGTGTCCTTATGATAGTGATGATAAAGATGCTATCAAGAAGGAGAGGAAGAAGCAAAAGAAGAAGCAAGAAAAGAAGGAGAGCTCTCACAAGAAGAAGAATGATTCTCATGTTGCTACATGGGATAGTGATGATTCCTCAAGTGATGATGAGGATGACAACAAGAGCAAGAAGGGACATGCTAGCATTGCCATTCAAGAGAAGGTCTCCCTCTTCGACACTCCATCGTGCTTCATGGCTAAGGCCGCTAAGGTATCATCCGATGATGAAAGTGATCATGATAATGCTAGTGATAGTGATAGTGATAGTGATGAAGAAGAATTCACTAAAAATGAACTAATCACTATGCTAGAAGATTGCACTCAACACTTTAAAGAATCTAGAAAGGAGTGCAAGGGCTTGCTTAAGGATAAGAAAAACCTTATGCAAGAACTTGATGAGCTTAGAGCATCTTATGAGAGTCTAAAGGTAGACCATAAGAAGCTTCAAAAGTCTCACACTAAGCTTGAAGAAGCTCATTCCTCTCTTGTTGAAAAATGTGAAAACATGCCAACTAATGTTGAGAAAGCTAAAACTTGCAACATAGGCATATCTTGTGATATAATTGATGAATCTTATCATAAGCCTATTGTTGTTGCTCCCACTAACCCTTCATGTAGCTCATCTACACCATCCTCATCTAGTAGTGACGGTTTCACTTGTGACTCCACACTAATAGTTGAGAATGAAAATCTCAAGAAGGAGGTAAAAGAGCTCAATCACACCTTAGCTAAGGCTTATGGGGGTGAGGACCGCTTGCTTATGTGCTTGGGTAGCCAAAGAGCTTCTCTCTACAAAGAGGGATTGGGCTATAACCCCAAGAAAGGCAAGGCTGCTTTTACTCCTCACAAGACTCATTTTGTGAAGAACAATGGTAGCTATTGCAAAAGTTGCAAGCAAGTTGGTCACATAGAGCAACAATGCATGAACAAGAAATCAAATGCTAATGTATCCTCAATTAAGTTTGACTCTTTCTATATGCTTACCAATGGTACAAATGGTGTTCATGCTAAGTTCATTGGTACACCATGGATGGGCTCAAAGAAGAAAGCCATTTGGGTTCCAAAGAGCTTGGTCACTAACCTTAGAGGACCCAAACAAGTTTGGGTACCTAAAAGGAATTGATCTTGTCTTGTAGATCAATTACAAAGCCGGAGGAAGGCATTGGGTGCTTGATAGTGGGTGCACTCAACATATGACCGGGGATTCATGTATGTTCAAATCAATTGATACAAGTCAAAATGGTGGTTTTGATGCTATCACTTTCGGCAACAACAAGAAAGGCAAAGTCAAGGGGCTTGGTAAAATTGCTATCTCAAATGACATGAGCATATCTAATGTGTTGCTAGTTGAGAGCTTGGATTTCAATCTTTTGTCGGTGGCACAACTTTGTGATCTTGGCTTCAAGTGCATATTTGGTAGTGATGATGTTGAAGTCATAAGTGTTGATGGATCAAATTTGATATTCAAAGGATTTAGACATGGTAGCTTGTACTTGGTTGACTTCAATGATAGTGAGACACAATTGACATCATGCTTGCTTAGCAAATCTAGTATGGGATTGTTGTGGCATAGAAGGCTTGGTCATGTTGGAATAAAACAATTGAACAAACTTTTGAGGCATGACTTAGTTAGAGGCTTGAAAGATGTAACTTTTGAAAAGGATAAACCATGTAGTGCTTGTCAAGCCGGTAAACAAGTTGGAAATACACATCCTAGTAAGAGTGAAATGAGCACATCAAAGGCATTTGAGCTATTGCACATGGACTTATTTGGGCCAACAACATACACTAGCATTGGTGGCAACAAGTATGGTTTTGTGATTGTTGATGACTACACTAGATACACTTGGGTGTTCTTTCTCTATGACAAAAGTGATGTTTATGATCTATTCAAGTCTTTTATCAAGAGAGTGCAAAAT
>CM039603.1:41745701-41870265 GCA_022457205.1 Saccharum spontaneum
AGTGCGCCCCTTAAATGAAACCGTGGCAACGCACGGGCACTATACTCCTCACTTCCTTCACAGTGTTCAGTCCTTCACAACAATCACTCCTCACTTGTTGTAAAAAAACAATAACTCCTCACGAATGATGAATTGAATGTGCAGCCCATGCCGTGCCCGAAAGCGGCCTCCATTTATTTACTCATACAGTACCGTCATACCATCGTACGGCGAGGACCTAATCAATGGAAGCATGGCGCGAGGTGCCGTCCCATCGAGCCTCCATGCGTGCTACGCATGCGCGCGTGAACGGAGCATGCACCACCGCCCCTGCGCTGCTGCTCCTGCTCCCTGTCCCTCTCCTCCCTCTCCTCCTCCCTCCGCAAGCAGTGGTAGGTCGGGCAGTGGCGCCCCGGGCTAGCGGCGGCGCGGGCCGGATCAGCAGGCGGCAGGTCGGGGCTGGAACCGGTAGGTGGCTGCTGCTCTCCTCGCCTTCAGCGCATAGCAGAGCGGCTCTCCTTCGGCGCGGCCATCTTCGGGCAAGGACCGCGCTGATCTCCTCCTCTAGGGCTCGGGAGGGGCGAATCCGGCACTTGTGCAGCAGATCCGACGAGCGGCACGAGGAGGCCAGATTTGGTGGGGGTGCGGCGCGAGGACATCGGATCCAGTGGTGGCGCGGCACGGGGACGTCGGATCCAATGGTGCACGGCGCGCGGCGGCGCATGGGGAGGCCGTGACGGCGGGGCCTGCGCGGAGCAGGCAGGCTCACCGGTGGGCTCTGAAACAGGCTCGCCGGTGGGGCTTTCATTTTTTATTTTTTAAAACAATTTATGGAGGCAGGCAAAGCAACCGCCTCCGTAAAACCCACATTAATGGTGACCTTTGATTGGAGGATGTTGCAATGCCCGCCTCCATTAATCCAAATAGCCCGCCTCCAAAAAGATTTTTGTAGTAGTGATTACTGTTTCGGATGATGAATTGTTGGCTATGTACTCTTGAATTTATTCCCAATCATGTTCCATATCGCTTCAAGTAAACCTTCATTTTTCCTCATCTTGTGGGGTACCCTCAGGCTCCTCCACGCTATCCTATAGAGGTTAGGAGGCAGAGCGAAGCCTTCACAGTTGGCGCCGTCTGTGGGGACCCATCGTACCATGTTTCATCAGGCTCACCATGGCACCACAAATGACCTAGAACAAGGAACCCCTGCCCCCTCCAAAGGCACCATCGCTGGGACCTCCGCGGTCGGAGCCCAAGGCGACCTAACCACACAACCCGCTCTACCGCCACCAGGGCCACGACGGCTCCAGGCGTGGCGATCCCAGGGGCACCCTTGTCGTAACAGAACCGCCACCCATCACAGAGCACCTTTAGGGTGTAGTTGATCAAGAAAGCAACAATGACGATGGGGCTAAGGAGCAGGGCCTCATGGCCCTAAATCATATGCATGAGGAATTGCGGTAGAAAAAGCGTCATGTTGAGGTCTTAGAGAGGCAGACCTAGATTCAAGCAACCCGATCAAAAACGGCTAAAGCCCGAGAAGAACTGATAAGAATGGATGAGTACCTCGCCAACGTTGAAGGCAACATGGGCAATGATCTAAACCCATAACCCCCTCATCCTGAAACAGTCGACCCTTTCATCATCCAGCCTTGCCCCTGCCATAACATCACCCAACCACAAGCTAACCTACCACCACCCTTGCCACCACCTCAACCTTACCTTCACCTCCATCACCTCTACCCAGACATCATCATCAACCCACCGCCAAACCATAGAAATCAACCACCAGCCATGCCATACGACCCAAAGTCCCCCTTAGCCCAAATCATCTAGACCCAAATATGGCCACCAGTGTACAACCCCTAAAATCTCCAAAGGTACAATGGGAACATCGACCCTTGGCAATTCATCATGAGTTACAAGGCAGCCGTCGCAGCTGCAAACGACGATGAGGCCACCATGGCCAAGTCATTTGTAATCATAGTCCGAGACATCGCTCAAAGTTGGTAGACCAACCTTCGACCAGGTTTCATCAAGTCATGGGGCGACCTCCACGACAAACTATGCTCCAATTTCAATGGCGTGAATATAGCACCCAACCATCCAATGGATATGTTTAGCTTCAAACAGGGGAAAGGGAACCTCTGTAAGAATATTGGCCAAGGTTCATTCAGCTGAGGGCTCGCACCCCAAACATAAGATCAGGACCCTGTTCATCTAGGCTCACAAGAAAACCAGCCACAACAGTCACAGAGTTACATGAGGTCATGGAAAAGTACTATAGAGAGGACTTAGATTTTTGGATGAAGACGAATGCGCAAAGATCCCAACCCCAACCTTCGCTGAGGCCACAATAAAGACCACCATACCCTCGCAGAGAGTTAATCAATGACAACGCCATAGACAACCAACCCCCACCTGTCCAAAAACAACAAGCCTCAAGGCCTCTAAAACCCTTCGACAGCAGAGAGGCGTACCTCGAACCAACCAAGCAAATCGAGCTCCGCCAAAGGACCCCTCCTAAGTTTACTGCCACTTTTATGGACCAGGAAAAAATTGCAATTTACTTAGCAATTGGGGCAACAACGCCATGAATCCAAGCCTCAAAAAGGAACCTAGCCAATTTGCATCTAGTTTACCAATTAGTGGAAAAATGTTATGAATCTAATCCCTAAATAAGGAACATTGCATAAAATAAAATAAAAAACTATTGATGCTTATACAAATACATTGTCAGTAATTCTTGCCGAAGACAGTGAGGGCAGTGCCTTTACCATGAATGACTACGAGGGTGACGGCTTTGGCATTGGATAAAGGCGGCGTCTGAAGATGCGGATTGTGATGGCACGGGAGGAGCCTCCAGGCATCCTGGCAGGAGGCGAACGAGCAGGACTCACGAGGATTTTCACATGGCACTCATCGGGCGTGCAGGAGGAGGCAACAGAGAATTTTCATATAAAAGTTTATAGTACAAAATGGTAACATTAAATTGGTGTTTTGAAATACTTTCTGATGATCAAACATTTACCAACATAAATTACATTTGATAAGAGAAATTAACGGTAAACATGTGATCTTGAAGATTACACCAAGTCTCACGTCTTCAACTTTCATACGAAGGGAGTATGTGTTAGAGACCTTTAACTTGCATATGAATATCTGCTATGGTCAACACATCGATTTCGTTCATGCTGATGTAAGTTTGACTAGAATACAATAAAGTAGCAATGCTTAGAATACATGCATGTTGAAGTAAGTTTGACTGGAATGAAATGGAGCAATGAAGTTTAGATGCACCTAAGTGGCTTGGTTTTCTTTCTCTTTCCTGGAAATTAAATGTATGTGTTGTCTATGCATGCAGAGGTAAGTTTGACCAGGGTGCAATGAAGTAGTGACATTTAGATGGATCTAAGCAGGTTTAGTTTTTGTTTTCCTCCATGGAAATTAATTTTGTTTGCTCCATGGAAATAAATGTATGCACATCCATTTGAGTATGTTTGACTGGAATGCAGTAAATGTAGTATACCTTAAATGCAGCATATCGGTTTTTTCTTCATGGAAATAAATGTATGCGCATCTATTTGTGTATGAGAAAGTAAGCTTGACTGGACTGAAGTGAAGTAGTGAAGTTTAAATGCACCTAAGTAGGTTTTGTTGGTCAACACACCAATTTCTGCTGACAGCTAGTTTGTTTGGCCCGCGCGCTCCTGCATGAGCTCAAACGGTGAACAGCGGGAGAAGAATAGGGAGTGAGGAAGAAGAAAGAGGCAGGGGCAACACTCTTCTCTCAACTCCTAAGCCAGAAATGAATATTTTAATACATTCGATGTCCTGCAGGTAAATTTGGCACAAACTAGAGTGTCCGATAGCAAATCAATCTTTTTTAGTGTCTGCTAACCAAGCGACCTCGCTTTCAATATTCGCTAGCAAATTTTGCCTAAATTATATGTGATAAGAGAAATTAACGGTAAACATGTGATCTAGAAGACCACACCAAGTCCAATCACGTCTTCTATTTTGATACGAAGGGAGTATGTGTTAGAGACCTTTAACTTGCATGTTAATATGTGTTATGGTCAACACATCGATTTTGTTCATCCTGAAGTAAGCTTGACAAGAATACAATAAAGTAGCAACACTTATATTTCATGCATCAAAGTGTTTTTTCTTCTTTCAAGGAAATTATAAATGTATGTGCATCTGTATTTTGCATGTTGAAGTAAGTTTGACTGAAATGCAATGGAGTAATGAAGTTTAGATGCACCTAAGTGGGCTTGGCTTTCTTTCTTTCCTAGAAATTAAATGTATGCACATCCATTTATGCATGTAGAAGTAAGTTTGACCAGGGTGCAGCGAAGTAGTGACATTTAGATGTATCTAAGGAGGATTAGTTTTTGTTTTTCCTCCATGGAAATTAAATGTATGGGCTTCCATTTGAGCAAGTAGGTGTACATTTGACTATAATGCAATAAAAGCTTTAAAGCTTAAATGCACCTTAGTGGTTTTTTTGCTTCGTGGAAATAAATGTATGCACATCTATTTGTGTATGAGAAAGTAAGCTTGAATGGAATGAAGTTGTGAAGTTTGGATGCACCTAAGCGGGTTTTGTTGGTCAACGCATCTGTTTCTGCATGCATTAGTTGGTTTGTTTAGAAAACAATAAAGTAGTGAACTTTATTGCACCTAGGCATGTTTTGTTTTTGTTTTGTATCGTGGAAATCGGCTGTATAGCCGATTGTATGGACCAATGGTGTGAGGTCACTGCCTTTGAGACTCTTGCACTCAACGTGGCATAGATAGTATGTGAGAAGGTGCACGTAGGCACATAGTTGGATTCTAACCTTTGACACAATTTGCAAATGTTTTATAGTTTGATGTAAACATTGTTCCATAATACTCTGATCCTACTAACATTTTCCTCCAATTGATGAGCAATACTCATTGGAAAAAAATAGAGTTTGTGTCAAGGTTCTCTCTGATCCTACTAACTCTTATGCTTATTGTGCCTTTTATTCAAAACTCTTGTTTTGAATGTTGGTAAAAAAATAATTGTAGGTCACTTCAATACACATAGCCTTTTGTGACATTTCATTAATGTCATAATATATTGAATTTATGTCATTGTGCAATGTTAGTGACGTTCATGTGACGAAAATGTGTATGTCACCTATTGGGAGTCTCTAACCATTGTTTATGACATTTAAGTATTTTGCGCCACACTATGATGTTACTTTATACATCATAAAGATATATGTCACTTTCATGTCAGAAAGGTGAGTAGTTGGTAGCCTAGGCGACTGAGGAAGAACATCGGCTTGCTGAAAAGGTAGGCAAATTGGTAGGCACTGTTGGCTCTATGCTCTTGCATCTGTTCAAGCAACATGTTTTGGCCTCTACATAATGCTGCTAGGGTCCCATCCTATACGACATTTCTCCTTCATTGTTGCTTAAAACCTAGATGCCTATTCTTTTCACATTTGAACTAATTGTTCTTGCATGTTCAACACCTGATGTTGCATATACACAAAGGTTTGTCACAGACGCATGGGTAGGCAAAGTATCCTCTATTGTAGCACCCGAACCTCCCGCCTCATGATCATGTGCACCTATGTTGATACTAGATACGCACACGATAGAATCAAAGAGAAATAATCCGCAAGCGCACGGATATCGGTGAGTACTTACCCGGGAGATAATTCCAGAGTATCGTTATTTATTTATCCGCTAGGAGAAAACGTGCATCTGACTAACCCAAGTCTATACTTAACCCTTGAGCTACAAACAAGGTAATGAGTGATATAGAGAGAATTACTCAACAATCTTCCTCCAACCTATGGCAAGCTTTGCGACTATTGCTCTATGGGGGCACCTAAGGAAAAGAGACACCACAGAGGATGCTTAACCCGACACTTTGGGACCTACGTTACCTACTGATGGGAAGTGGGCTGCAAAGATAACAAAGGGATTGTCAGCTCCCTCGCTACTACCACGGTTCTGGCCAGATAGGGAGCATCTATGAGTGAACCTAGCCTAAGCACCATGCTTACGCTATGAACGATTACTCTATTCGAGATCTCTACCGCGGTAACGAATAAAGTAAACTCGTAAACTAAAGAGCAATAATAACAATGAACTTACTAGTATTAGAAGTTGAATTGCCGAATGATCCTAGAACCAAGCCTCCGGTGAGGAGACTTGATCCCGCAGGTACAACTTGAGAGGAGACACTGACAAGCCGAGCTTCCTCCAACTCTACCTCCACCCTATACTCTCTCTATCTATCTTGAACGCTAGGCTCTAGGGAGGAGATCCATACAAGGGACCTCTCTCACCTGATCCTCTCTGGAAATAATGATTTAGGGTTTCAAGGGATTGCCTCCTCCAGGGGCCAGGGGGCCTCCTTATATAGCCTCCTAGGATGCACCACAGCCATCGGATCAAACCGACCTAAATCAACATATTTTTATTCATCCTCAAAGGCGGTGGAATAGGGATCCGTGAGACTTGTTCTGATTGGTCCAGGTCACGAGGCCGCCGCCCCAGGGGTAGGGGCAGCCACCCCTCCACCAAGCTGGTTCGGGCTCCCGTTTGGTCTAGAGCCTTCTCGAACCTTCCTGATTACAGAAAATTGATCGGATCCCGATTATCTCTATGTAAACCTGCCATGTGGGCCTTTCTTGGTTCTTTTCTGCTAACACCCTGTAGAAACAGACATTCACCAAAACTTATAGAATTCTGTTAGTATAACCCCTGTTTCTAGAGGGTGATCATGTTTTAGTCCTTTCTCATGTTTAGTTGACGGTTAAAATAGGAGTTATCTACCGTCAACAATCTATTGGGAAGGGACCCAGTGATGGAGTTTCGGTATAGTTTTCATCATCACTGTCACAATCACTATCTTCAAACACCAAGCCACCCATCAACCTAGCAAGAACAACACCAGCCTCTACCACACTCAATGTCATGTCCTCTCCCTCTGCTTGGCTAGTTTTTGTGCCACCATATCTTTGTGGACCTCTATAATGCCACGTGTGAAAGCCCTAGTTTGGTTTTGGATAATTGATGAAACCTAGTACTAACCTTCATGCTAAGTGTGTGAATTAGATAAGGTTGGTATGTTCCAAGTGGTGAAGCGAGAAGATGGTCCATGGAGGTGATGATGGACATAGATGATCAAGTGCTCATCATTTGAAAAACAAGAAAGAGAAAAACAAAAATGGGTTCAAGGCAAAGGTATATTGATAGGAGTCATTTTTGTTTTGTACTCAAGAAGTCATAGAGAGTGTGAGTGACTTAGGATCGATAGCCATACTATAAAGAGGAAAAATCTTTGGCTAAACAGTTTATCGAGTGCCACTAGGTGACATGATTCATGCATTGCATTTAGGAACCTAGTGTGCTAACTTGTGACCCTTGTAAAATGCTTTGAAAAATGCTAACACACGTTCACACAAGTTCTACACTTTGTGGTTAGCAAGTTGGAAGCAAGGGTGAAGTCGTTGCAGACTTAGAAAAAGAAAAGAAAGAGCTGCACAGCGACCGAACGCTGGCCACGTCCTGACCGGACGCTAGCTGACAGAGTCTGGTCATTTTTAGCCAGGGGCCGCACGGCTGGCCGAGAGGGCCGTAGAGCGACTGGACGCTGCGACTTGCGCATTCGGTCACTCTTTGCTATGGTGGCGCGACAGCACGACCGGACACGCAGGGTCCGAGTCCGATCAGTGCTGACGTATGGTGACGTCGGCCTCATGAGCACGCATAGAGAAGGAGGACCAGACCTTGGGGCCCGTCAGGTCGCCTCTGACCTGACGCATTAGATCAATAAAAAATGGCTCTAGAACCTCTTTGGACTTGACTTGACACTAAGGGTTCCAGAGTTTGGTCATTCCAGCGTCGAGTCCGGTCATCACTTAACCGTTGAAGTGTCGGTACTAGCCGTTGAGATTGGGTGGCATACGTTTAAAGGGAAGCGATACGTGGATGGCAGGGGTTGATCGGACACTGGCTGGTGCATCTTGTCATGGCGCGTCCGGTCAGCACGAGAAAATAGGGAGCAGGGGACCAATGGCTCTATTTGTTGGTTCTCCCTATTTAAGTGTGTTGGTCGACTCCAAGGCATTTCTATTGGCCATTTGACATCTTTGACATCCTTGTGAGCTGAGCAAACCTTGTGAATTCAAAGTGAGATTGAGTGATTCCAAGTGCATTTGCTTGAGTGATTGCGTCTAGTGGCACTTGTGGATCGTTGTGGCTATGGATTTCTTGTTACTCTTGGTGGTTGCTGCCACCTAGACGGGTTGGAGCAGTGGTGGCGGTCCAGAACGTGTTGGTGACTGTTCGTGGCTGGCTCCAGTGATCTTGTGTGGGGTCTTGCACCTTCCCCGGCAAAGAGCCGCATGGTAGCTCTAGTAAATTGCTCGTGTCATTGAGTTATCTCACTTGTGGTCGGTTCTTGCGGTGTCCAACATGTGGACGAGGTTCGTGCAACACCTCTTAGCCGCTGAACCACCAAGTGTTGGTCAACACAGCGTGCCGGCAAGCACGTGAACCTTTGGAGAAAAATCATGTGTCTCCATTGTGATTGATTCATTAGATTTCTCCTGGTGATTGGTCTTCTTCTTATTGTGATTGGTTCATTCCTTGACTCAGCGGTATAAAGATCACAATCCTCTTATTTACATTCCCACAAACTAGTTGTAATAAGCTCTTTAGTATAATTAGTTTTGAGAGCTTATATTACCTTTGCTTGTGTAGCTTCTCACCTAGTTGAGCTCTTTAGTGTAGCTTGCTTTTGAGAGCTCATAGTGACTTAGCCATTGATTGACTTAGAGATTATAGCCACCATAATTGTTGGGTTAGGTGGCTTGAAACACTTGTTAGAGTTAGTGCAAAAAGTTTTATAGCCAATTAGTTGTCTAACAAGTTTGCCTAGTGTTTTCTAGATTTTAAATTAGGCTATTCACCCTCCTCTAGCCAATTAGGACCTTTCATGTGGTATCAGAGCCGTGATCACCGTTTAATCAAGGTTTAACAACCTCAATGCATAAAAGATGGCTCAAATTGTGTTGAACCATGTTGGGGGTAAACCACCGTTCTTTGATGGTACATCATTGGACTATTAGAAGATAAAGATGAAGATGTACCTTGGTTCAATCAATGACAAAGTGTAGGATGTGATAGAGAATGAGTTTGTGATTCTTTACCCTACCAATCTCACTGACAATGACAAGATCAACAAGCAATGCAATACCATAGCACTCAACACCATATACAATGGCATTGATTCAAAGGTGTTTGAGCAAATCAAAGATCTTGAGAAGGCAAGTGAAGTTTGGGTGAGATTAGAGAAAATATATGATGGCACTTCAACGGTAAAAAGTGCCAAGCTCTACTTGCTCAAAGACAAGCTATCTAACTTCAAGATGAAGGATGATGAGTCCATTCCAGAGATGTTCTATAGGCTTCAAGTTATCATCAATGATCTCAAGAGTTTGGATGAGAAGGTGAAGGATGAGGACTTCTCTCATAAGTTTTTGATGTGCTTGCCAAAAAGATTCAAGACATTGAGAACTATCATCTTTAGAGGTGGATTGAAAGATGTATCTCCTAATGAGGTACTTGGACATGTCATGACCGAAGATCAATACAATGATGATGATAATGAGTGAGTGAAGGCGGAAGACAAGAAGAAGAAAAGTGTGGCATTTAAAGCCGGCACTTCATCCTCCAAGAACAAGAGCAAGGGCAAAGCAAAGAAGGAAGATTCAAGTGATGAGGAGTGCTCTAATGATGATAGCGATGATGAAGCACTAGCTCTCTTTGTGCCCAAGTTTGGCAAGATGATGAAGAAGAAGGGCTATCATACAAGAAATAGAAGAGAACACTCCAAGAGAAAGGAATATGCAAGATTATGCTACAAGTGTAAGAGTCCCGATCACGTTGTGGCAGATTATCCTTACAATAGTGACAATGAGGATAATGAGAAGAAGAAGAGCAAGAAAGAAAAGAAAGAAAAGAAGGAGAAGGAAAAGAAAATAACTTTCAAGAAGAAGAAGAAGGGTGGATCCTATGTTGTCACAGGGGATAGTGATGCTTCTACCGATGATGACTCAAGTGATGATGACAAGACATCCTAGAAGAAGGCTCTAGGAAGCATTGCTATCAACAATAAGCCTTCACCATTTGACACTCTATCATGCTTCATGGCCAATGGCTCCAACATAAAATACGATGAAAGTGAAAATGATGGTGGTGAATGTGAAAATGATAGTGATGATGATGAATTCTCTAATGAATAACTAATGAATATGCTAGAACAAGCCGACTCAATAATTAAAAAGAAGAACAAGTAGTGCAAAGAATTGCAAAAGAAGCTTGATGCTCTTGAGCAATCCTTTGATGAGCTTAATGCTACTCATGAGAGGCTAGAGGAAGCCCATGAGAAGCTTGAAAAGGCTCACACTAAGCTTGAAAAGGCTCACTCCTTGCTTCCTGAATAAGATAAGAAAAGGTCATAGTATCATGTGATGTGGGCATAACATGTGACTTGATTGATGAATTTTTTATGAGCCCATTGTTATTGCTCCCACTAACCCTTCATGTAGCTCATCATCCACTCCCACCACCACTTATACCTCTACTCCTAGTGATGATTTCACTTATGATGCCTCACTAATGGTTGAGAATGAAACTCTCAAGAGAGAGGTGGATGAGCTCACTCATGCCCTAGGCAAGGTTCTCTCTTAACAAAGAAGGATTAGGCTGTACCTCTAAGAAAGGCAAGGCGGCCTTTGCTACTCCCAAAGCTAGTTTTGTGAAGAGCAATTGTCGGTTTTGTAATAGATGCAAGCAAGTTAGGCACTTAGAGCAATATTGCAAGACCAAGAACAAGAACAAGAATGCTAACGTATCCTCCATCAAGTTTGATTCTTGTTATTTGCTTACTAAGGGTGTGAATGGTATGAAGGATAAGTTCATTGGTACACCAATTATGGGCTCAAAGAATAAAGTCATTTGGGTGCCAAAGACCTTAGTAACTAACCTTCAAGGACCCAAGCAAGTTTGGATACCTAAAAAGAATTGATCTTCTTTTGTAGGTCAATTACAATACCAGAGAAAGGCATTGGGTACTTGATAGTGGGTGCACACAACACATGATCGGTGATTCAAGAATGTTCAATTAATCAATGAAAATGATGGCAATGGGGTTGATAGTATAATATTTTGTGATAATGGCAAAGGCAAGGTCAAGGGTCTTGGTAAGAATGCAATATCCAATGACTTGAGCATTTTTAATGTGCTACTAGTAGAGAGCTTGAGCTTCAACCTATTATTGGTAGCTCAACTTTGTGATCTTGGTTTCAAGTGCATATTTGGAGTTGACGATGTAGAGATCATAAGTGTTGATGGCTCTAATTTGATCTTCAAAGGGTTTAGATATGAGAATCTATACTTGGTTGATTTCAATGCTAGAGAGGCTCAATTGTCAACATGATTGATCACTGAGCCTAGCATGGGTTGGTTATGGCATAGAAAGCTTGGTCATGTTGGAATAAAACAATTGAACAAATTGATTAAGCATGATCTAGTTAGAGGCTTGAAAGATGTCATATTTGAGAAGGACAAGCTATGTAGTGCATGTCAAGCCAGAAAGCAAGTTGGTAACTCTCATCCTAAGAAGAGCATGATGAGCACATGCAAGCCATTTGAGTTGTTGCACATGGACTTATTTGGACCAACCAAATACACTAGCATTGGTGGAAACAAATTTGGATTTGTGATTGTGGATGATTTAACTAGATATACATGGGTGTTCTTTCTTATTAGCAAGAGTGAAAGGTATTCAATTGGCCAATGTAATGAAGAAGATGGATATTTATGATGTGGAGTTTGATGAAACCAATGGTTCACAAGAGGAAGATGAGAATCTAGATGATGTGAAAGGTATTCAATTGGCCAATGTAATGAAGAAGATGGATGTTGGTGACATAAGGCCTAGAGAAGTGATTGAAGTTGAAAATGACAAAGATCAAGTGCTCTCTAACTCAAATATGCAAGCTAGTGGTGACGGTCCTTAAGTATCAATTATAACTATCAAATAAATAGAGAAAAGGATTCAAATGAAACCAACACCTAGACTTAGGGTTTTATCTGACAGAATTCCATGAGTTTTGTTGTTTATCTATTTCTGTAGGGGGTTATCAGGAAATACGGAAGAAAGGCCCACATGTCGGATTAATGACGGGATATTAACCAAACACGTAATTATCTTGCATCTAGAAGACTCCAGAAGCCACGGGAACGAACGGGAGGCGTAACGGGGCTAGAGACAGGGCGCCCGCCCTAGTCCCCAGGGCGCCCGCCCCCTCCTGTAGACCAATCAGGCTCCGCCTCGAGGATTATGCTCCACCGACCTAGAGGATCAAGGAAAACCGCATGATCAATGTCGGTTTGATCCAACGGCCCAGATTCATCCGAAAGGGCTATATAAGCAAGGCCCCTGCCCCTGGAGGAGAGGCCCTCGTCTCATACTTCAAACCCTAATTCAGGAGGAGAGCCTCTGATCAAGCCCTAGAGCCACCACATCAACTAGATCTCTAGTTAGCATAGCTACATAGGATTAGAACTAGAAGGAGTCAATCTTCGATTGGTTCCCGGATCTGTCAAGAGGATTCTTGGTAATACCTCTCTTGTTCTTCAATTGTTCATCTTTGTTCTTCAATATTATGAATATGACTTTGTTCTATTTCAATATATTGATTATGACTTTGCTCTACTTGATTTTATTTGCAATTATATTGTTCTTAGTTTATCATAGTTATATACTTGGCTTAGTTAGATTGGAATTATATACATGCCTAGGATCGTATAGCGTTTATCCATGTGTACAGTGGGTGAATGACAACTATTGTGTAGACGTGGTGTCTATTCCGTATTTATCTGCGATTGCACCCTATATGCCGGATTATGGGGTAGTTCGCGATAGTGACAGCTTCGTTGATTCTTATATAGTCCCCCTCTCGTGTATAGGGCAGGTAGAGCAACACTATTACAGGGGAGTGATTGCTATGTTCTTCATCTTCCTTGCTAATATTCACTATGCATGGATATAGTCTTTTCTCACCATGATTGCCAAGTATAATTGCACTAACTATGATATGCTAGATTTTATAGTTAATAATAACTTAGGGAATATCTTTGTAGTTCATCCTAATTCCATGCTAATGACTTGCTAGAATATCTGTTGAGGTGCTTATCATTATTATATGTGGCTAGCTGATCAGATTAATTATCTTTGTCACCATTATCACTTTACCTTTACTTAATGTGACATTTATACCTGTATAAAGAGATTGATAAATACTCTCAGTTATACATGCAATGATGTGTACTCAGTTCCATATTCTCATTCCATTATCAACCATGATACTTAGAAATCCCTTCCCAGTGGTAAAAATATAAATAACGATACCTGGAATACTTCCCGGTTAAAATGCTACATCGGTATTAATCTGTGCGCTTGCAGATCCCTTTTATTATTTATCTTGATGAGCAAATGCATATTTCAATACCGCGTCTCTCATGTCATGCTGGGGATGACAACTTGGCTTAAGTGGCATGAGGGATAGGTTTGACATTTTTGGCGCCGTTATCAGAATTAGAAAACTAAGTCTACTTTTGGTAGTGACGTTAAGAATGCCCAACAAGCATTTTTGGCGCCTTTGCCGGGGAAGGTTGATTACTAAGTAGGAATGAATATGGAACTTTGAGTCATCATTTGCATCACTAATCTGATCGAGCTTATCAATTCTCTTATACAATTTTACCCCTGTATTTTCTATTTTGATTATTTATTGCAGGGTGATGCATGAATAGAAGACATCTTCCAGACAACTTTGTTGACGATCCCGAAGCCTTATTCAGAAGAACAAGAGCCAAGCTCAAGAAGACATCGTCAACACTTCAGCACAAAGCTTCATCCAAATCCGAAGACCGCCGAAGTTTCATCCGGAATTTGTCGACTGAATTCGAAGCCATGGCGAAGAAGTCGATCCGCGAGTTCTCAGCTCCCACTACGGACAACATCCGCACTGGACCTGCTGGGGAGATCGACCGCAACTTCGAGCTCAAGCCTGGGCTCATCAACATGGTGCAAGCTAACCAGTTCTGTGGGAAGCCACACGAAGATGCTAGTGCTCATCTTCAACACTTCCTGGAGATCTGCAGCACTTTCACCATGGCTGAAGTTCCCAGAGACGCCATACTACTTCGCCTTTTCCCATTCTCACTATTGGGGAGAGCGAAGCAGTGGTTCTACGCTACAAAGGAGAAGAACACTACGTGGGCACTCTGCTCTACGAACTTTCTGGCCAAATTCTTTCCCATGGGCAAGACCAATGCTCTCCGTGGGAAGATTACAAGTTTTCAGCAACAACATGATGAATCCGTTCCAGAAGCATGGGAGCGTTTCCAAGACTACATCCTAGAATGTCCCCATCATGGAATGGAAAGCTGGCTACTAATGCAGACATTTTATCATGGGCTCATTAACAGTGCCCATGAAACCATGGATGCTGCAGCTGGAGGAGCATTCCTATCACTCACCATACCTCAAGCCACAGCTCTTGTGGAGAAGATGGCATCCAACCAAGGTTGGAATGAAGAAAGAACTCAGACACGCAAGAGAGGTGGAGGTATGCACCAGCTCAAGGAGGTAGACATGCTGTCTGCCAAGCTAGACCTACTCATGAAGAAGCTCGATGATCAAGCTGGAGAAAAGAAAGAAGTCTTGCACGTCTACGACTCCCACATGACTTGTGAGGAGTGTGGAGGTACTGGACACTCGGGCAATCACTGTCCTGAGTTGCTGGAGGACGTGAACTACATCAACAATAACAACAACAACTACTACAATCGTCCTCAGCAGAATCAAGGTTGGAATCAACAGAGGCCTAACTACTCAGGTAATTACCAAAGTAACAATTCTTTCAATAATAATAATAATAATAATTATCCACCTTTGAGAGAGTTAGTATCCAACCAAGGAAAGCTAATGGATAACCTGTCTAAGAAATTGGCATCTAATGATAAAATACTAGAAAATATAAATAATAGAATGGATAATTTCTCTACTGCCATCAAGAACCAGATTAGCTTTAATAAAATGATTGAATCTCAGTTGAATCAAATAGCTGCTGCTGTTCCTGCTACTAACCCCGGTATACCATCACAACCGGAAGGACTAGAATCTGCAAATCTTGTAGACATGTTTGATGCAGGAGATTACTGGAGTAACCCTATCGTGGAAGTAAGTACTGACCGTCTGCCGGTCAAGAGAGGCGATCCAGGACGCCCCGTCATCCCGATCTCCATCGGCATGCGAGACTTCCCAGAAGCACTCTGTGACTTTGGCTCCAGCGTCAACATCATGCCCAGGGTACTCTATGAAAAACTCTTTTCACAACCATTATTAGAAACAACCATGTGTTTGCAGCTTGCAGATAGGACACTGAGTTTCCCGAGAGGAATATTGAAGAACATCTGTGTCCGAGTGGGTTCCTCGTACGCTCCAGCAGACTTCGTAGTGATAGAGACCGGTTCTGATGAGAGGGCTTCCGTCATCCTAGGGAGACCATTCCTGAACACCGCGGGAGCTGTCATCTATGCTAGTGCTGTCAAGATCAGTTTCTACATCAAGGGGAGGAAGGAAACGTTTTCCTTCAAGAACAAGACCGCACAAATCCCAGAGCAACCCCAATATGAACCAAGGAAGAGGACCAACAGGAGGAACAAGAGCAAGAAGCAAGTATGGACCGAGACAGCTAAGATGGTCACTGCCGTGCACAAAGGTCAAGATCGCCAACTCAAGTCACCGTTCTTGCCTAAGAAGGACGACCCAGGTATGCCAAGCATTTATTGCTCCATTAATGGGTCCCACTTCTACAAGACACTTTGCGACACTGGGTTGGGCGTCAACATAATGGCCAAGGTCACCTATGAACTTCTGTTCGGAACCATGCCCTTAAACCCAACATATATTCAGCTCCAGATGGCAGATCAGACATTCCGACAGGTCGAAGGTACAGTAACTAACGTCCCTGTCAAGATAGACGATCACTTTGTCCATACAGACTTTCAGGTTATTGACATGGGAGAAGATGAATATGATCCACCCATCATTCTTGGAAGACCATTCCTTAGTACTGTCAAAGCAATCATTTACATTGGAACTGGAGAAGTCCACATGCACTTCCCCTCTGAGAAGGTACGTCTTTACTTTACTGACCCTAACTATGTATTTGAAGAATCCAAGCAGGTCAGGACAAGAAGAAGGCGACGTAACCACAATCAGAAGCAACAGGTCATCAAGGACGGATGGGCAGATTATGAAGGAGAAGTGGTAAGATCTGAAGACATACCACTCAACCAACACTGTCCTGAGGAGACCAAAGCACCGAGACAGGTATGGAAAGAAAAGACAGTTGCACATGAAGAAGAGGCGCTGCCGGAACCACCGACTACGCCATCCACCAAGTCCCAGGACGACTGAACGAATAAGAGTCCCGTTCGGAGGACTTAAAAACACCGAACGCCTTGCCAAGAGGTAACTTGGTAGTTATCCTTTCCTTTTTAATTATTTACTTTATCTTAAATAGTTTGCTTAGTTAATCATATTCATACTATCTTAAAAAGAAAATAAAAATGTTAAAAACCCTAAAGCCCCATGTGAGTATGCGAGTGGCATAAAACCCATAAGTACATTCACTGTGGTGGCATAAAATATATATATATATAATAAATACATAAATATTTTCTTCTGCTTTATAAAAGAAAAAAACAACATAAAAAAAATCAAGGAGGCTCAGCATGATAAAGGCTAGATATTTATGCTAACACTTAATCAGTTTCACAAAGCTTTGTTGTCTATTTGAGCTTCACAGAATTCAAGGAGACTAGCAGACGAAGGACATTCTAATCGCTGTCAGGGTGCTGCCGACTTTCAAATACATCTCCGCCATCTGCTAGCTACATCAGAAGAGATTATGTCAAGATCCAGCTTGGGGGAGAGCACCTCCATTATCTTGCTAAGTATTTCTATCTTTATCTTTATATTTATATATACTTCTACCCTATAAAAATAAAAATATACATAACTATGAAAAAACCAAATAAAGATTTTGTGCTTATATATATATATACCTATATATTTTGCTTAGTGTGTTTTAATAAATAAATAAAGTGGCTATGCTAAACTGAATCTAGATAATAATAAAACTCTAGCATGGATATGATGAATAGTTGCTTTGCCTAACTTTCAAATTTGAAGTCCTCTCTCTAAGTTTAGACATAACTGTTATCATTTAAAGCTTGCTCTAAACCTGAACTTGTGGGAAGAGAACTTGATCTAAAGTCTAAGTTGTTAACGGATATGATATGGGAAGGTTGAGCTGCTGTTTATCTATTCCTAGAGATGCTAGAATTCTGGAGAATTTTATCTTTGAAAATCTTAAAATGCTACATGATGAGTTCCTGTATGATGAGAGTTTAAGTTCCTACCACAGCCATACATACATGCTTGCTAGACTTTAAGCCATACCTTTACTTTTTACTGCTTATGAGCATTGAGTGTAGTCAAGCTGTGTAGACCCTTAGGAGCTTGTCATGCGGTTAAAATCAAGATTCACTTGCACGATCACTCATACATGCTGCTTCTACTTCGGAAGTACGCATCCACATATATCCACTCATTCTCATCTCCAGATCCACATAAAATTATTCTACTCCTAATCCGGGAGAGAATAGCCAAAAATATTTTCCCATTCTTGTTATCCCCTGTGAAATAAATGCTCAAGCTATTTTGGTTACTACCACTTGCTATATTGTTCTAAGGAGATGAGTGCTCTATACGAGGAAATAAAAAGGGGCAAGTGCCCGGAACCTCGAAAAGAAAAAGATACGAGGAAATAAAAAGGAGCAAGTGCTCGGAACCTCGATGAAAAAAAAGAAAAGAAAAAGTGTGAGAAGAGAGGTAAAAATGGACAAGTGTCCGACAGTAGAATTAGGGGTACAAGATACCCACCTGAGAGAAAAAAAAAGAGAATATAGAGCACCTTATTCTCCTCAAGAGCTTTAAAAGCAAGAAAGGTACGTATCCCCTCAAAAAGAGCAAAAGTAGAATTAGACTTTTATCATTGTTATCATCACTCCCACCATACACCATTTATTCGCCACACATGCACATCTTGATTTGACTTATTGGCTTATTTCTCTGGATCCATGGTTTGACTATGCAATAAATGTCTTGTAAGTATGTATACTTTATCTCCCACCGATGAGCTCCAGATATCAAAAGCCTTATTAGAATAGGATGAGAGAGAAGGCAATGTCACTCTGCCTTATACCACAAATACTACATACTTTGCTTTGAGAGAAGGCAGACATCATTACTGCCTTGGTAAGGATCCAGAAATACCACAAAAGAGAGACCTGAGAGAGTCATACAAGGAATCTCTGAGTTTTATTTGAAAATCTGCAAAAAAAAAACTCCAGAGCTATAGCTGATCAAGAATAAGAGACATGGCGCTTGACTAGACTGTTCTATCTTTTAACCGCTCAAGACAAAGGTGACAGTTGCAAGCCTCATGGTGAAAGGTATAATGAGTAAGTTTTAAGTCTTGACAGTTTACTTTAACTCAGAGATGAGACTCTATTTGAAAGCATGTGTACCGTCAAAATTCAAAGGCATTTCAGCAACTACTGAGTCTCTCCTTGCTCAGGGACGAGCAAGAGGTAAGCTTGGGGGAGTTTGTTGACGGTCCTTAAGTATCAATTATAACTATCAAATAAATAGAGAAAAGGATTCAAATGAAACCAACACCTAGACTTAGTGTTTTATCTGACAGAATTCCACGAGTTTTGTTGTTTATCTTTTTCTGCAGGGGGTTATCAGGAAATACGGAAGAAAGGCCCACATGTCGGATTAATGACGGGATATTAACCGAACACGTAATTATCTTGCATCTAGAAGACTCCAGAAGCCACGGGAACGAACGGGAGGCGTAACGGGGCCGGAGACAGGGCGCCCGCCCTAGTCCCCAGGGCGCCCGCCCCCTCCTGTAGACCAATCAGGCTCCGCCTCGAGGATTATGCTCCACCGACCTAGAGGATCAAGGAAAACCGCACGATCAATGTCGGTTTGATCCAACGGCCCAGATTCATCCGAAAGGGCTATATAAGCAAGGCCCCTGCCCCTGGAGGAGAGGCCCTCGTCTCATACTTCAAACCCTAATTCAGGAGGAGAGCCTCTGATCAAGCCCTAGAGCCACCACATCAACTAGATCTCTAGTTAGCATAGCTACATAGGATTAGAACTAGAAGGAGTCAATCTTCGATTGGTTCCCGGATCTGTCAAGAGGATTCTTGGTAATACCTCTCTTGTTCTTCAATTGTTCATCTTTGTTCTTCAATATTATGAATATGACTTTGTTCTATTTCAATATATTGATTATGACTTTGCTCTACTTGATTTTATTTGCAATTATATTGTTCTTAGTTTATCATAGTTATATACTTGGCTTAGTTAGATTGGAATTATATACATGCCTAGGATCGTATAGCGTTTATCCATGTGTACAGTGGGTGAATGATAACTATTGTGTAGACGTGGTGTCTATTCCGTATTTATCTGCGATTGCACCCTATATGCCGGATTGTGGGGTAGTTCGCGATAGTGACAGCTTCGTTGATTCTTATATAGTCCCCCTCTCGTGTATAGGGCAGGCAGAGCAACACTATTACAGGGGAGTGATTGCTATGTTCTTCATCTTCCTTGCTAATATTCACTATGCATGGATATAGTCTTTTCTCACCATGATTGCCAAGTATAATTGCACTAACTATGATATGCTAGATTTTATAGTTAATAATAACTTAGGGAATATCTTTGTAGTTCATCCTAATTCCATGCTAATGACTTGCTAGAATATCTGTTGAGGTGCTTATCATTATTATATGTGGCTAGCTGATCAGATTAATTATCTTTGTCACCATTATCACTTTACCTTTACTTAATGTGACATTTATACCTGTATAAAGAGATTGATAAATACTCTCGGTTATACATGCAATGATGTATACTCAGTTCCATATTCTCATTCCATTATCAACCATGATACTTAGAAATCCCTTCCCAGTGGTAAAAATATAAATAATGATACCTGGAATACTTCCTGGTTAAAATGCTACATCGGTATTAATCTGTGCGCTTGCAGATCCCTTTTATTATTTATCTTGATGAGCAAATGCATATTTCAATACCGCGTCTCTCATGTCATGCTGGGGATGACAACTTGGCTTAAGTGGCATGAGGGATAGGTTTGGCATTTTTGGCGCCGTTATCAGAATTAGAAAACTAAGTCTACTTTTGGTAGTGACGTTAAGAATGCCCAACAGCTAGTAGTTCTCATGATCAAAATCAAGCTAGTTCATCATCTCAACTGCAAGATCAATAAATGGCTAGTACATCATCTCAACCAAATGATCAATCAAATGCAAGCAATCAAGTTCAAGTGCTCCAACCTACAGATATTGCAAGAGATCATCCATTGGACTCCACAATTGGTGATATCTCAAGAGGTGTACAAACAAGATCAAGATTGGTATCATTTTGTGAACACTTCTCATTTGTGTCATCCATTGAACCTAAGAAGATAGATAAAGCTTTGAAGGACGTTGATTGGGTCAATGAATGCATGAAGAGCTAAACAACTTCAAGAGAAATCAAGTATGGGAGTTAGTTGAGAGGCCTAAGGGACACAATGTGATTGGAACCAAATAGGTCTTTCGCAACAAACAAGATCAAGATGGGATAGTTGTAGGGAACAAAGCAAGATTAGTAACTCAAGAATACACTCAAGTTGAAGGTCTTGACTTTGGTGAAACATATACCCCGATTGCAAGATTGGGAGCAATTAGAATCTTGTTAGCCTATGCTTGTGCCCATAACATCAAGTTGTACCAAATGGATGTGAAAAGTGTATTTCTCAATGGGTATATCAATGAGCTTGTGTATGTTGAGCAACCTCCTGGTTTTGAAGATGAGAGAAGCCCAACCATGTTAACAAGTTGAGAAAGGCTTTGTAGGGCTTGAAGCAAGCACCTAGAGCATGGTATGAGAGGTTGAGAGATTTTCAACTCTCTAAGGGATTCATTATGGGCAAGGTTGACACCACTCTCTTCACCAAGAAGATTAGAAAGGACTTATTTGTGTTGCAAATTTATGTTGATGATATCATATTTGGATCAACCAATTGTTGGGCATTCTTAACGTCATTACCAAAAGTAGACTTAGTTTTCTAATTCTGATAACGGCGCCAAAAATGCCGAACCTATCCCTCATGCCACTTAAGCCAAGTTGTCATCCCCAGCATGACATGAGAGATGCGGTATTGAAATATGCAACTGCTCTTCTAAATAAATAATAAATAAGATCTGCAAGCGCACAGATTAATACCGATGTAGCATTTTAACCGGGAAGTATTCCAGGTATCGTTATTTATATTTTTACCACTGGGAAGGGATTACTAACATCAATGTTGATTATGGAATGGAATATAGGAATGAGTATCAATCATTGCATGTATAAGTGAGAGCATTCATCTATCTCTTGCATACAGGGGTAAGTGTCACATAAAATATAGATAAAGTATGAATGGTGACAAAGATAATTAATCTGATCAGCTAGCCACATATAATAATGATAAGCACCTCAACAGATATTCTAGCAAGTCATTAGCATGGTATTAGGACGAACTACAAGGATATTTCCTAAGTTATTCTTAACTATAAAGTCTAGCATATCATAGTTAGTGCAAGTACACTTGGCAATCATTGCGAGAAAGGACTACGCCCATGCATAGTGATATTATCAAGGAAGATGAGAAACATAGCAATCACTCCCCCGTAATAATGTTGCTCTGCCTGCCTTACACACGGGAGGGGGACTATATAAGAACCAACGAAGCTGTCACCATCGCGGACCACCCCACGATCCGGCATATAAGGTGCAATCGTAGATAAATATGGTCTAAGCACCACGCCTACACAATATTTATCATTTACCCATGGATCTGATGGATAAACGCTATACGATCCTAAACATGTATATAATTCCATTCTAACTAAGCCAAGCGTATAACTACGATAAACTAAGAACAATATAATCGCAAACATAAACAAGTAGAGCATAGTCATAATCAATATATTGAAATAGAACAAAGTTGTATTCATAATATTGAAGAACAAAGATGAACAATGAAGAACAGTAAAGGAATTACCAAGAATCCTCTTGACAGATCCGGAAACCAATCGAAGATTAACTCCTTCTAGTTCTAATCCTATGTAGCTATGCTATACTAGAGATCTAGTTGATGTGGTGGCTCTAGGGCTTGATCAGAGACTCTCCTCCTGAGATTAGGGTTTGAGGAATTGAGAATGAGGGAGTGCCTCCTCCAGGGGCCAGGGGTCCTGCTTATATAGCCCCCTCAAGTGAACGTGGGCCGTCGGATCAAACCGACATTAATCGCACGGTTTTCCTTGATCCCTTAGGTCGGTGGAGCATAATCCGCGAGACGGAGCCTGATTGGCTCTCAGGCCAGGGCGGGCGCCCTAGGGAGAGGGCGGGCGCCCTGCCTCCGGGCCCGTTCGGCCTCCCGTTCGATCTCGTGGCTTCTGGAGTCTTCTAGATGATAGAAAATCGGTGAACACGTTATTATCTCTATGTAAACCCGACGTGTGGGCCTTTCCTCCGTATTTTCTGATAACCCCCTGCAGAAACAAACAAACATCAAAACTCATGGAATTCTGTCAGATAAAACCCTAAGTCTAGGTGTTGGTTGCATTTGGATCCTTTTCTTTATTTATTTGATAACTATATTTGGTACTTAAGGACCGTCAACACCAATCAAGACTTTTATGAGGAGTTCGGAAAGATGATGGCAAATGAGTTTGAGATGTCTATGATTGGAGAGCTTAGTTACTTCCTTAGTCTTCAAATCAAGCAATTGAAGAATTGTATATTTATGAGTCAAGGCATGTACTTCAAAGATATGCTTAAGAAGTTTGGCATGGAGGATGCAAAGAATTAGTACACCAATGGGGACAAATGGAAGCTTGGATAGTGATGCAAGTGGCAATATGGTGGATCAAAAGATGTATCGATCTATGATTAAAAGCCTACTCTATGTGACCGCATCAAGGCCGGATGTGATGTTTAGTGTATGCATGTGTGCTAGATTTCAAGCCTCACCAAGAAAAAGTCATTTGAAGGCTACAAAAAGAATATTGAGGTACTTAAAAGCATACACAAAATGTTGGATTGTGGTATCCTAAAGGAGCAAAGTTTGAGTTGATTGGATATTTGAACTCCAATTATGTGGGATGCAAGGTTGAGAGAAGAAACACATCGGGCACATGTCAACTATTGGAAAGATCACTTGTTTCTTAGTCATCAAAGCAATTTCAACCGCCGAAGCCGAATACATAGCCACCGATAGTTGTTGTGTACAAATTCTTTGGATGAAGGCCATCTTAAATGATTTTGAAATCAAATTCAAACAAGTGCCATTGCTATGTGACAATGAGAATGCCGTGAAGCTCACCAACAATTCGGTTTAACATGCAAGAACTAAGCACATAGATGTCCACCATCACTCCATTAGAGATCACCAACAAAAGAGGAACATTTCAATTGAGAATGTGGGCACCGATGATCAACTTGCCGATATCTTCACTAAGCCACTTGATGAGAAGAGGTTTTGCAAGCTAAGGAATGAATTGAACATACTTGACTTCTCAAATATGTGTTGATGCACCCCCATTATATGACATGCCTCTCCTTCGAGCAAAGCAAGGTAAAATTGATTGACATATCATTCATCCATTGCTAAGGACTTGTTTAGTGCACTAGTCATTCCTATCATGTCTTAGGATCATTCATGAAAATCAAATGAATTTGATGCTTGTATGGTACCACTATTGCTTCTATATTTGATATGATCTAGTGGTAGCATATGACATGTTTGTGGGCTTGTGAACCTAGTGTTTGATCTAGAAAATGAGTTATAGGTGTTTAACTCAACATGGTGTATGATAACCCTCACTTAGAGGTGTGAAGAAGCTTGCCCTTGGATCAAACCGAGTCAAATATCTTTTGCAAGTGATCTAGATTGAACCAAATTGAGAAAATGATCCTCACTTCACATGTTTTTACCCCAACCTATCTAAAATTTGAGCTCACCTTTTGTGGTTATTGATGCTAAAGGGGGAGAAGTAATTCACAAAGATAGAGAGATAGGGGGAGCAAACAAATGAAACGACATTGTAAGGGGATCAATTACAAGTCAATTAAAATTTGAAGCACACAAGTGGAAGGAGCAAGCTCATAAACTTGTATGTTGCATTTGTATGTGCATTACATATGTTTGCTTGCACGGCACAAGTTCTTAAAATTCCCTATTCATGCTTATGTAGTGTATGCTAGATCATAGAAAATGTTTGATGAGATGAAAACTAGCACGCATAGGATGATAGTTAGATGTGCTTTGCATGTTTTACAAGTGGTACTAGTGCCTTGCTTATAATATTGATCTCACGAGGTATCTAGTGTTCATGTTTTGCAAGAGCTATCTAATTGACCATGGTGCTAAGGATGGTGTTCAAATGGCAACTCCGATTGGTATCATGCTTCAAAGGTCCATTCTTTACACCTTAGCATCATTTGGTAGTCATTACTTTCCCAAACTTTTAATCCATACATACGTATAAGCTTTCAAATCCAAACTCCTAGCACATATGTAGGGAGAGATAATACTACCAATTTTGGGTTGATGAAACTTGTCCATAATCTGTACACATGGTACTATGCTTGGGCAAGCAACATGAATTCAAGAAAAATTTATTGAATATCTTTATAAATAGGTTGTCATCAATTACCAAAAAGGGGGAGATTGAAAGCCCTAGTTTGGTTTTGGATAATTGATGAAACCTAATACTAACCTTCATGCTAAGTGTGTGAATTAGATAAGGTTGGTACATTCCAAGTGGTGAAGCAAGAAGATGGTCCATGGAGGAGATGATGGACATAGATGATCAAGTGCTCATCATTTGAAAAAGAAGAAAGAGAAAAACAAAAATGGGTTCAAGGCAAAGGTATATTGATAGGAGTCGTTTTTGTTTTGCACTCAAGACACCATAGAGGGTGTGAGTGACTTAGGATCGATAGCCGAAATCTTTGGCTAAATAGTTTATCGAGTGCCACTAGGTGACATGATTCATGCATTGCATTTAGGAACCTAGTGTGCTGACTTGTGACCCTTGTAAAATGCTTTGAAAAATGCTAACAGATGTGCACATGATTTCTACACTTTGTGGTTAGTAAGTTGGAAGCAAGGGTAAAGTCATTGCGGACTTAGAAAAAGAAAAGGAAGAGCTGCACAGCGACTAGACGCTGGCCATGTCCTGACCGGACGCTGGCCGACAGAGTCCAGTCATTTTTAGCCGGGGGCGCGCAGCTGGCTGAGAGGGCCGCAGAGTGACCGGAGGCTGTGACCTGCGCGTCCGGTCACTCTTTGCTATAGTGGTGCAACAGTGCGACCGGACCCGCAGGGTCCAAGTCCGGTCAGCGGTGACGTATGGTGATGTTAGCCTCACGAGCGTGCATAGAGAAGCAGGAGGACCAGACGCTAGGGTGCGTTAGGTCGCCTATGACCTGATGCATCCGGTCAATAAAAAATGGCTCTAGAACCTCTCTAGACTTGACTTGACGCTAAGTATTCCAGAGTCCGATCATTCCAGCGTCGAGTCCGGTCATCACTTAACCATTGGCGTGTCGATACTAGCCGTTGAGATCGGGTGGCGTATGTTTAAAGGGAAGCGACACGTGGATGGCAGGGGTTGACTGGATGCTGGTTGGTGCATCCAATCATGGCCCTTCTGTGCGTCTGGTCAGCACGAGAAAACAGGGAGCAGGGGACCAACGGCTCTATTTGTTGAGGCTCCCTATTTAAGTGTGTTGGCTGGCTCCAAGGCATCTCTCTTGACCATTTGACATCTTTGACATCCATGTGAGCTGAGCAAACTCCCTCCCACTCATCTCTCTTGCTTGATTGCGAATTCAAAGTGAGATTGAGTGATTTCAAGTGCATTTGCTTGAGTGATTGATCATTGTGGCTGCAGATTTCTTGTGTTACTCTTAGTGGTTGCTGCCACCTAGACGAGTTGGAGCAGCGGTGGAGGTCTGGCATGTGGTTGTGATTGTTCGTGGCTGGCTCCGGTGATCATGTAAGGGGTCTTGCACCTTCTCCAGTGAAGAGTTGCAAGGTAGCTCTAGTAAATTGCTTGTGTCATTGAGTTACCTCACTTGTGGATCGGTTCTTGCGGTGTCCAACGTGTGGACGAAGTTCGTACAACACCTCTTAGCCACTGTACCACCAAGTGTTGGTCGACACAGCATGCCGACAAGCACGTGAACCTCGGGTGAAAAATCGTGTCTCCATTGTGATTGATTCATTGGATTTCTCCCGGTGATTGGTCTTCTTCTTATTGTGATTGATTCATTCCTCGACGCGGCGGTATAAAGATCACAATCATCTTATTTACATTCCCGCAAACTAGTTGTAACAAGCTCTTTAGTGTAATTAGTTTTGAGAGCTTATCTTACCTTTGCTAGTGTAGCTTCTCACCAAGTTGAGCTCTTTAGTGTAGCTAGCTTTTGAGAGCTCATAGTGACTTAGCCATTGATTGGCTTAGAGATTATAGCCACTAGAATTGTTGGGATAGGTGGCTTGCAACACTTGTTAGAGCTAGTGCAAAAAGCTTTATAGCCAATTAGTTGTCTAACAAGTTTGCCTAGTGTTTTATAGATTTTAAATTAGACTATTCACCTTCCCTCTAGCCAATTAGGACCTTTTAATGTGCTCCTCTACATCTATAAGTGGCCGTAGGAGGTTTATAGTCAGGGAACTCTGACGGTTGTTCTAAACAATTAGTATGGTCAGAAAATTGCATGGTCTTTGACAAGAGACAAGAGATGATATGAGCATAAGGCATCCTGCTCTTTCCCTTGAAACCATCAGCAATCCAATCCTCCTACTCACAAATGAGATGTCAACAATATCGAATCAAGTGTGTCCCAACGCCAAAGCAAGCAACCACTATTGCATGAGTGTGATTACCTCACCAAATGTGGCTCTTGGGTACAACAACTTCTTGAAGGCAAGGAGGAGAGCAATTGATAGTGATGTTAACTCTCTAAATGTCCTCAAAGAGTTAGGACTAAAAGGTTCACTTAAGATAACTGAAATCATATCAAAGGGTGGTACTGCCCCTACTGCTAGGGCACGACGAGGAGAATACGCTGATGGGTAACATAATTCACATACTCTCTGATCCACAAGTGGAACACCCAAAGCCTCAACTATCTCCTCTATAATCAGCCAGTAAGAATCCTAATTGAACTCACAGGGCATCCACAGAGTAGCAAAAAATCCTCACCTATTGTGGAACATAAAGGAGAGACCGGGTCAACAGGTCAAGTAGTCTGAGCCTGTATGATAGGTGACTCGTGATCTCTGCCTCGGTAGCTCCTGCCGCTTTCTCTAGGCCCTCAATTGTATGCCAATGATGAGCACAAAACTTGATAG
The DNA here is from genome assembly GCA_022457205.1 of Saccharum spontaneum. Lineage (NCBI taxonomy): Eukaryota > Viridiplantae > Streptophyta > Magnoliopsida > Poales > Poaceae > Saccharum > Saccharum spontaneum. The sequence continues at coordinate 41,773,382 of CM039603.1, forward strand.
AGCCATGAAGAATGGCTCTGTAGAAGGCATCCTGAAGTCTTGTCTAGAACGGTCCTTCTACGATCTCAGCTCTTGGTTCTGTGAAGCACTCCTCTAGGGGAACAACCTCAAGGCCTGAATCTTGCTAGCTCTAAGGTTCAACAACTGATCAACTATGGGAATCAGTAGCTTGGATCCTACTGCTCCTCCTCTTCTTTCTTTTTCCTTGCCTATAGCTAGGAAGTTCCTCCTTCACCAATGACACTGTGTTTAAATTTGCTAGAATAGCATTGGGCTCGTCTACCTGCTCCTCTCCTTGTACCAAGGACTATGGGCCGATCGTCCTTGTTCCCTCTTCTTTAGCCTACTCATCACAAAATTCAATGCCTCTTTCGCCCTCGCGCTCGCAGCGCTTGCTGCTCCTGCTGCAGCTACTGTTACTGTTGTTCTTTGAGCATTGGTTAATTTGGGCTTCTTGTCCTTCTTTATAATTGATAAGAAATTCCCTTTGCCTTTATGGCCCCCTGGGGGGTCTCCCTCCTCTGGATCCTCTTAGGAATTTTATCTTGGCCATGCTGATTGATCAAACCTGCAATAGTTCACAAATACGGTGAAATATTTGTAACTAACCACTTACAAATAAATACAGTCAAGTCATCCAAAGCACCACAGTGAATAATTTGATGTATAGTTCCTATGAATTCACAGCCTAATGGATGCAATTTAGCAATTAGGCCAACAATGCCGAGAATCTAAGCCCTCAAAGAGGAACAATGCATGGAGCTTGATGGCTTCCAATTGATTTACATATGAATTCGACACAAATTGCAGTTTACTTTAGCAATTAGAGCAACAATGCCCTGAATCTAAGCCCTTATAGAGGAAGAATGCATGGAGTTTTATGGCTTCCAATTGAATTACATATGAATTTGACACAAATTGCAATTTACTTTATTAGCAATTAGAGCAACACTGCCATGAATCTAAGCCCCAGAGAGGAACAATACATGGAGTTTCATGGCTTCAAATTGAATTAGATGTGAATTTCACACAAATCGCAATTTACTTTAGCAATTAGGACAACAATGCCACAAATCCAAGCTCCTAGAGAGGAACAATGCATGGAGTTTGATGGCTTCCAATTGAATTACATATGAACATGACACAAATTACAATTTACTTTAGCAGTTGGTGCAATAATGCCATGAATCCATGTCCTCAAAAAGGAACCTAGTCCATTTGAATCTAGTTTGCCAATTAGTGCAAGTGTCATGAATCTAATCCCTAAACAATGAACATTGCAAAAAATCCAATTGAAGCTTATACAAATACATTATTAGTAATTCTTACCGAAGACAGCGAGGGTGGCACCTTTAACATGAATGACTACTAGGGCGATAACTTTAGCATCACTGAAAGGTGTCAGTCGAAGATTTAGGCTGTAGTGGCACGGGAGCAACCTCTAGGTGTCCTAGCAGGAGGTGTAGAGGCCACCGGAGACATTCGGGCAGGCCTCATGAAGATTTTCACGTGGCACTGGCCGGGCGTGCGGGAGGAGGCAGTGGAGGTTTCTTTGGACAGCTGTCGGAGGTTTAGACTGGTCGCCAGGCCTTAGAGTTCAGTTTGAACAAATGGTCCAGATTCAATACACACTAATGGACAACATAGATTCTAAATGACAAAATAAAAAGAACATTGTACCATACACTGAGGAAGATGTGCCTCTCACCATACTTTATAGTGATGCACAAAGACAAGTAAACAAGCATCAACCATCACTAGATGAAATGACAACAGGAGCTGTAACACCACCGTAATGTACTGCGCAAACAAGAGAAATAAATCAATTTGCAAACAAGATCACCTTAAGAACAAACCATCTGTGAACCTTCTAATCACCGCTAGCTCGGGGGACGATGTGGTGGTACAAACCGTTGTGATTTCCATCCTGGACCATAAAGCGTACCGACGATGGTAGCGATTTCCATGACCAATTCTAATGGGTGGTGCGGCCTTCCAATCAAATCGGCGGTGAAACATGTTATATCCGCTTGTTTGTTTGTGCGTTGCGCATTGGATGTCTAACCGGTGGTGCTAAATGTTTACGCCGCTAGTTCAGCGTACGATACGATGTTGAAGACTGACACTGTGTTCACCACCAGATTATATGCCAGGCCAGTGATGAAGATGTTTATCTTCGCCGATAAGACATGCTTCTGTGACCCCTCAGACTATGGCCCTGTGATGAAATGTATCACCACCGGCTTTCACAGAATCGGTGGTGAAAGTCCAAACAATGGTCAAACTTTATGTAGTAGTGTTTGAGTTTGTCTTTGGGTTTCATCCATACTTGGGCTACGACATTTGAGCTACCTAGTGCTACTAGTTTTTGCAAGTGTGCATCACATCCACTCACTAGACTCATTTAGGTCAAGCTACCTATCCATACCCCCTTCATAGTACTTAGAGTGCATCAGTCCATTCAAAGTGGCTCTCAACTCCAAATGACACTTAAAACTAACTCGTTCTTAGACTTCATGCATATCCTTTGAAAACAGATCAAAATCCAACATTTGGGGCATGAAAACCATAAGAGAAAATAAGAACCTAAAGTACTCAAAGTGTCTGTTGTTGACGGTGGATAACGTCAATATTTTATAGTTAAATAAACATAAGAAATGGTACAAATGAAAGAATACACATAAAACTAGGATTTGATTCTAACAAGTTCCATGAGTTTTGGTGCTCTCAATTGTCTTGTAGGATACACAATTTTTCACATAATAAAAGTATCTCAAATGATGAATTGGAGTGCACCATTGCGAAGGGCTCATCAAGACGATCAAAATGGATATATTACTTGCTATATTTGGAGTTTGGTATAAAATGATATCAATCCGCGACCACGCATACACAAGAAGGTTCTAGAGGACATGAGAAGACACCGGACCGAAGCGGACCCCGATTGGCTGACAGGTGGGGCCAGCTGGACCCACCCCTATGCCGGTCGGCCCTTAGCTATGCCGCCTCACCCCAAGCTTCTGGAATGTTCCTCCTACGCCTCCTAGGGTCCCATCTATGTCTAATTGAAGTCGGTTTATCCAATGGTGGTCGAGGGAGGTCACACGGATTGATGACATGGCAGTCACTTGGCCTCTACTCTACCTCGACCTATATAAGGACGCTCGTACCCCCTCTAGGAGGCTATCTCTCATTCAGATCAAGGCACAACATCAGAGAATTAGGGCTAGACTCTCCAATGTAGTAGATTAGTTCTAGTTGAGAGTTAGGGAGAGTCGGGCTACGCTCAGGTTCTGGAGAATTCTTTGGATGTCTAGTATATCTTTGTATCTTACCTTTGTAAGACTTATACTTTAATATATTTATCTTCTCTATTTACTTTTATGCCTTCATATGTGTAGTTAGTATAGTTGTTATACTTTTGCATGGGATCTCCGCTCGTATTGAGTGCGCTAGTTATCGTGTGTGCCTAGAGTAGTAATCGCTGGTGTAGACATGGTGTTTAGACTATAGGTTACCTGAGATTGTGCCTAATCCCACAGATAGTTGTAGTAGCCCCAGAGGTGATAGCTCTGACCAGGCCTTTGTAATCCACACCACATTCGGATTAGTGTTCGTAGGGCTTTTTGGCAGCCTTCCCCCGACTACCCCTTTCTAGTCTTTTCGAGAGTCGAAAAGGTACTATTGCTCCAAAGTGTTATTGTGTGATTACTATATCTACCTATATTTCAGTTATCATAGAACCAAAGTAATAGAGAAGTATTTAGAAACCTTGAACTCTCCCGCTGTCCTCTCAATTTAGCTATGTTACTCTTTTATCATGGAATTCTTCTATGTGTGTCATTATGCATAACTCCTATCATTTATCATTTACCCCTACTTTAGTCTAGTTGGTATATTATGTTAGTAGATGCATGATGGTGAATTATTAGCATCTTTAACCATTGTTTCCCTGTGGATAAATTGATACTCTGGAATACTCCCGGATAAATGCTATAACGGTATCTGTGCGCTTGTAGAATTTTCTGTGTGCGTTAACAATTACCAACAAGCTTTTTGACGCCGTTGCTGGGGAAGCAATTGGCGTAAAGATTTTGATAATGATCTTGATGTCTGCAAATTTAGTTTACCACTAGTTAGGTGGATTACCCCTATTCTGTTGAGTTGTGGAATAGACAGGACAACAGTCACTGTTTCGACCTACTATCAAACTTCCACAAGAAAAGATGAGAGAAACATTGAAACCTTGCCATCTCACAGGTTTGTGTATACATATATATATTATTCTAACCATGTGTAGATTGGAGAAAAGGTCATCATCACAAGAATTCAAATCACTTCTTGAGTGATGGGAACATAGATGCTGCATCACTCACAAATTCCATCATGTGAGACATGGTAAGTATGATCAAGAAATGTGAGATAGTCTTTCTCATAGACTTTAAACTTTATGAGTAGTTACCTTTTTAATTCTTGCATTCCACTGCATGTTTACGTTGAATAATCCATGCATCTACTCTCTTTAGTTTATGTTTTCTCGTATCAAATCCACAACATGTCTAGTTCCTTGCACTCATCCATGTCGTTTGCATAAAAAGAAAAGAAAAAAGCCTCACCATGATCATGCCCTTTTTATTTCTGTTTGAGTAAATCTCTGTAATGCTTTCATGCTACTTTTGTTTGTCATAGTATGCTTTGGTTTGAAAGTACTACTATAGGGTACTTCTAAAGGCTTTTAAATTGAGCATGGTGCTTAGGTTAAAATGCTTTCCTGAATCAAATTAGACATGGTGTCTAGGTTGATTTTTGAACTAATAGTATGCTTTAGTAGATACTGGTTATTTTGTCAGACTAACCCCTGCAGAAAATTTTCAAATTCAATCTGGGTAAGTCAAGAGATGATTTCACATTGGAGAAGAATCAAGGCAAGTGAACTCTAATAACTTTGCACAAAGAAGACCCATCTCATTCCTCATAGAAGGAAGGACTGTGAGTATCAAAGTTTATTCACTTATCTTTTGTTGCTAGTTATCTTTGCCTTGAATCATGTTAGAATGCAACAACCACATAACATATGCTAGACAAAATCTATGCTAAAGTAATTCTGAAAACCATCATTTCATTAGCATAGAGGAAAAGTCACAAAAAGTATGGATAACAAAACTTGTATTTCAAATTTGCTATATTCCCTCGGGTATGTGTCCATTAACATTTTGCAGGAAAGAATGAATATAAGTTGTGTCTATCCATGGTTTGGTATGAGTTTATGAATAGCCAAACCACCACTTCAGCAATGGAATGAATGAGAGGAAATGAGACAAGTGCCACAAGAAGGATTTACAATAGAAGCACTTACTCATAAGAAGTGAACAGACGAATCAACCGGTCATGAGTAACAATGAAGGCAACCTAGAATTGAGCCTTTCCAGGACTCAAGACTAGGAGGTTGATGAGAAGCAGGGAGCAATTCATTCATATCAGCAAATCAATGTCCTATCTTCATCACCTTCGAAGATACCATCTCACATGTCGGTAACAAGGACCAAGATGACAATGCCACCATACATTCTAGACCAATGGTCTACCTATGGTGTCTCGAAAGGCCTTGCTCAATGGACCATGAACTCACACCAACTGGTAAACTTTCTCGTTCAGGTAAGTTTGTTACTACTTATTACAAAAGAAGGAAAGATAAAGGTAAGCTCATCCAAGCATTATGCAACATTAAAAAACATTCAACATCTTATACCATGTTGCTAATTTTTCTTGGTCATCTTTACCTTTATGCCATGCTTAACTTGCTAAATTATATGCTTCTTTAGTTCACCATACATATCATTGTTCCTACTTGAATGAATCCCCTTTAGTCTTGCATCTTCCTTGTTATGTGATAAGTATACTTTGGAATATTACTTGAACATAACTATTAAATCAAAACATACTTATATAGAATTTGGTTGCATATGTGGACTAGCCCTTATAGGAAAATATTCAAATTCATTAGAAATGTCAGGAGATCATTCGTATAAATAAATCAAGGTTAGAGTGTTCTTCAAAACAATTACACACATCCTTGCCATTAACCTTGTTAAAAGTTTAAGTAGTGGTGAACAATAAAAGCATATGATGGGCTATAGATAAATCCTTGATAACACTATCCTTACTTTGAATCATTTGTATACTCCTTTAGGTATGTGTTTTCTACTAATCCCTTGCAGAGAAGAAATAAATAATGAGAGAAGTAGAAGGTCTGAAGAGTGAGAAAGGAGTGCAGCATATGAGACAAGATGCTCATGAACAACCCAAGATACAAGAAAGGAAAGGACCACCGAAAGTCATCTACCCTTCATCACATGATGCCATTATGCTTCCATAATAAAGGTAACAATTTAAGGTAAGTGGTCATCATTTTTCTCTTGATCTTGGTATGCACATAAATGAAGATACAAACATTTAGAGTTACAACTTTAATTGATTCAACCTAATTAACTCAACAAGATTTGTACTTTAAGTTTGTTCATAGCACCATTCTCTTGATCTCAGTCTTAACCAAATGAGCTAAAATATTGCATATCTTATCTTTGGAAAATGATAGTCATAATCATGTAAACATTGATACATTAAATAAGATGAATAATCCTTCCATAGGTTAAAGCAACTCCTCTCTTTTGTCTGAAATGCATTAAATGCTACATTTATACTTCTGATATTCTCACCCATATTATAAAGGAACCATGTACACAACATCAATCGTATCATGCCTAAGGATAGAGAAGAATGAATAATTTTCTGGTTCTATTGGTGTTTTCCCACCAACAGAGCACATGCACTTGATCTCTACCTTGTCCATATGAGCAGAACACACTTCAAGTGAGGTGTGGAGAGAAGACGATCCCTATTTCTGAGGAGGGAAGAATGTGGCACTACCATTGGAAGCACGACTAATGAAGGCATCACCACAAATCCTTATCCTTAAGAGTGAACCACTGCAAGGAGGAGTCCTGTTTGGAGGACTAAAAATAATGAACCCTCGCTAGGAGGTAAATTCGCATTGCATTAATTATTTTCACTTTAGCATATTTATTTTTCTACATTAGCATTGCATTAGACAAGAAAATAAAAATCTTTATTACATTCATCATTGCATCATAAAATCTTAAGCCCCATATGAGTAACCTATGGTAACCCTAAAGGAATATTCACTGTGGTGGCATAAAAATAAAAATGTCATGCATATGTATTTCCATTTGCATTACAAAAGAGAAAATCCCAAAAAGACATGAAAATCAACATCTTGTCAAAAAAGTCTTCAAACTATGAAATCAATCTTAAGAAATATGAATAATCAATTTCTCAACAGCTAATCGCTAACCCCTTGTTATAATCAAAGCTTCAAGTTTTTGGTGTTCTTGTTGGAGTATATTTTGCAGGATGACATTTTGATCAAGAGTAAGTTGACTAAGTGGTAGTCACTACACTCTGCCTGAATAAGAAGGAACGCCGTTGGCGAGCTCGCTCTAAAGATTACTCATTTCTGACCACGACAAACATCCAGCTTGGGGGAGGAGCATCCCCCGTGTATCTAGCTAAGTATTTCTTTTCCTTTTTAGTTTACTATATTTGAGTTTGCTTGTGTCAGTCAAAGGAAATAAAAAGATGAATAACAAATCAAAACCAAATGAAAGTTTATCTAGCTAGTTATATATATATATTAAGGTGTGATCTTAAACATTGAAAACAAAATGAAGAGTATGTTTAGAATTTTTGTTTTTAAGAGTCATAAAATGATGAATGCTTGCTCTGCTGAAATTCCTTTCAAGTACCTAGTATTCAGCCTTGAATTCTCCTGAGTTTTGGATTGGGTTTGATAGAAGAATTTGCTCTGAACCTGAAACTTATGGGTACCATATGCTTGAGCTAAGTCTAGGTAATTGATGAATATGATATAAGAAAGTCTGAGCTGTTATTTATCTTGTTTCTAGCGATACTAGAATTCTGGAGATTTATCTTTTAAAAACTTAAAATCTTACATGATGAGATCCTGTATGACAAAGCGTGAATTCCTACCAAAGCCATATATGATACTTAGAATAGAAAACCGTCCACACTTATATGCTGCTTGCTTTTCATTGAGTTTGGTCAAGCTTTGTTGATGCCTTATGAGAGGTTTGTCTTGCTCTTAAAATCAAGATCACGTACACATCACCCACATATGCACTATTCCTACACTGGGAGTAGGCACAATCATTTTCCATTCCATCTAGATCCACCTGAAAATATTTTACTCTTACACTAAGAGTAAACACTAAAAAATATACCGTATAGGACAGCCCCAATAAATGCTCTAAGTTCTTGTTGATATCTCTCTAAAGTTTTGTTGTAGAAAGAAACATAGGGCTATGCAAAAGTTATTCATGAAAAGAGAAGAAAAAAGAGTATTGGAAAAATAGACAAGTGTCCAAGAGAATAAAACAATGGGTACTCTGATGCCCGCCTAAAAAAATACTGATGAATAAGATAGCCCATGTTTTCTTTGCAAATTGTTCTTCAAATTTCAAAAGAGAGGTATATTTCAAGGAGCATAGTAGAATTAGGATTAGCCACCATATACACCTATCATATATCCATCATACTCCATACACATGCACATCTTGACTCGATTGTATCAGTTAACTCTCTTTGGATCCATTGTTTGACTTTACAATACATGAAAAGGCATGCTTGCAACTATTATAATGTTTTCTCCAGTCCTATGAGCTCCACATAAGCTTTAGTTGTAGGAAGAGAAAGACATAACATTATTAATGTCTTGGTAAGGATCCACAAATACCACATATATTGAGAGATCTGAGAGTGTCATACAATAGAAGCTCTGAGTTTTATTTTGAAAACTCGGAATAATGGTTGAGCAAAGAGCTAGAGACATAGCACTTGACTTGATTGTTCTGTCTTTCAATTGCTCAAGACCCAAGTAAAGGCTAAGAAGCTACATGGTTAAAGGTAATATGGGTAAGTTTGAAAGTCAGATCAGAATCCAGAGGAGAATTTTTGTTTGAATGCATGTGTACTTTTTAGGAGTTATTCCAAACTTTTCAAAAGCTTCAAGTTCTTTTTCCAAGTTTGCTAAGTTTGGCTTTGCTAAGTGACTAGCAAAAGGTAAGCTTGGGGGAGCTTGTTGACGGTTGATAATGTCAGCATTTTATAGTTAAATAAACATAGGAAATAGTACAAATGAAAGAATACACACAGAACTAGGATTTGATTCTAACAAGTTCTATGAGTTTTGGTGCTCTCATTTGTCTTATAGGATATGTAATTTTTTATAGAATAAAAGTATCTCAAATGATAAATTAGAGTGCACCATTGCAAACGGCTCATCGAGACGATCAAAATAGATATATTACTTGCTATATTTGGAGTTCGGAATAAAAAGATATCAATCCGCGACCACGCATACACTAGAAGGTTCCAGAGGATACGAGAAAGACACCGGACCGAAGCGGACCCCGATTGGCTAACAGGTGGGGCCGGCCGGCCCTTGGCTGCGTCGCCTCGACCCGAGATTCTAGAATATTCCTCCTACGCCTCCTAGGGTCTCATCTACGTCCAATTGAAGTCGGTTTATCCAACGGTGGTCGAGGGAGGTCACACGGAATGATGACGTGACAGTTACTTGGCCTCTACTCTACCCTGGCCTATATAAGGATGCCCCCTGCCCCCTCCAGGAGGTCATCTCTCATTCAGATCAAGGCACAACACCAGAAAATTAGGGCTAGACTCTCCAATGTAGTATATTAGTTCTAGTTGAGAGTTAGAGAGAGTCGGGCTACGCTCAGGTTCTAAAGAATTCTTCGAAGGTTTGGTATATCTTTGTATCTTACCTTTGCATGACTTATGCTTTAATATATTTATCTTCTCTATTTACTTTTATGCCTTCATATGTGTAGTTAGTATAGTTGTTATACTTTTGCATGGGATCTCCGCTCGTATTGAGTGCGCTAGTTATCACATGTGACTAGAGTAGTAATCGTTGGTGTAGACATGGTGTTTAGACTATAGGTTACCTGAGATTGCGCCTAGTCCCACAGATAATTGTGGTAGCCTAAGAAGTGACAGCTCTAACCAGGCCTTTGTAATCCACACCACGTTCGGATTGGTGTTCGTAGAGCTTTTTGGCAGCCTTCCCCCGACTACCCCTTCTTAGTCTTTTTGAGAGTCGAAAAGGTAATGTTGCTCCAAAGTGTTATTGTGTGATTACTATATCTACCTATATTTCAGTTATCATAGAACCAAAGTAATAGAGAAGTATTTTGGAACCTTGAACTCTCCCGCTGTCCTCTCAATTTAGCTATGGTACTCTTTTATCATGGAATTCTCCTATGTGTGTCATTATGCATAACTCCTATCATTTATCATTTACCCCTACTTTAGTCTAGTTGGTATATTAAGTTAGTAGATGCATGATGGTGAATTATTAACATCTTTAACCATTGTTTCCTGTGGATAAATACAATACTCTAAAATACTCTTGCGCTTGTGGAATTTTCTATGTGTGTTAACAATTACCAACATCTGTCACCTCCAAATGACATTTAGAACTAACTCATCCTTAGCCTTCATATCCTTTGAAAATTTATCAAACCCCAACATTAGGGGCATGAAAACCAGAAGAGCTGAATCAATATTCATTATTGTGACCACACTAAGTAATGCCACAACAAAACACTTGTTAGTCACATTGATTGTGTCCTCATGCTTCGTCAAAACCGAATTAGGGGCCTAGATACTTTCAACAACTTCACCCATATGATCAGGATGGCCATGCAATACCCGTGCGAGAAATGTATCCATGATTCATCCTAGGCTCAGAGCATGTTCGCTATCATTACGAGTAGCCGCAATTGAAGTAGATAGGGACAAGCTCGACAAAGTGTCGATGGCTACTAGATCTGGTGTGAAAATGTATGTCATATGCCTAGCAATGCACTAGTCAGGACAGATCCAACTAGTCGCCTCCTAGATGAGTGTCGATTGTAATTAGATCTGGCATAAAACCACATGTCATACACCCAGTTGTGGACCGGCTAAGACAAATCTAGCCAGTCACCACAAGATCCAAGGTGTCGTTGCCCCGAGATTTGGAGAGGTGAGCTAGGAGGAAATGTAGGGGGGCAGATATCACTGTACACTGCAAGGTTGCCATCATACATGGCCCGGGAGAATGGAAATGGGAAAAAGCCCCCGTCCACCACATTCACTACCCGAGTTGGTTTACCAGCTAGGAAATAAAAGAAATTATTTTCTTTTAAGCTGCAACGTTTGTTATCACTCCTTTTAATTAGGAGTTTGTAATATATTTTTTTCTTGGTGTGCAAGTTTAGTTTCTTTGGAGCACATGGACCAGAAAAGATTAAATAAGTACTAAGATGCTCTGCATGTGATTGGGGCATTATAAATTATGTCATTATGTTGGTGTCAACCTAAGTGGTGGAATATTATGTATGGTGAAATATTATGTATGGCTGTTATTTTATCGATCTATCTTATGTCTATTACTATTCGGTACAACATGTGGGCCATTATGTATGGTCATTATTATGTAATGGGTAATTATTATTATTATTATTATTATTATTATTATTATTGTTATTATTATTATTATTATTATTATTATTATTATTATTATTGTTGTTGTTGTTGTTGTTGTTGTTGTTGTTGTTGTTTTAATGGGCTAGTTTATAACTGGGCCAATTAAAGGCTTTGCACAACATGTTGGTCAATTGGGCTGATCCTAATTAATGAAAAAAGCCCGTGCTATATGGGCCAAATGTCGCTTGCCACATTATCTGCCACGTCACATATGCCATGTCACCATACATGTGGCGCTATTCTTTGTTCAATATGTTATGAAGATTTTAGTTGTGTCATTACATCAATGACAGGAGAATTATCGTCACTGTATCAATGACAATGTCCTCTGGTGGTCATAGAAGCTGGTTAGTGACACACCTTCTGTGATGACAGTCACTTCATCATTGCAGATAGGTAGTGATAGGAAACAGGCTGTATTCGTCATTATCTAATCGTCACAGAAGTCCAACCAGAATTCTTGTAGTGGTTGGACGACATAGAGGAGTCTAACCAGGAACCTCAACATTGAAATATATAGCTACATGTTTTTTTTCTATCTCACCTCTCATTACTACTCCTTCCATCCAACAATCTACGTCATTTAAGGCTCATGAACGGTGACCAACAGAGCTCAAAAGGATCCCGGTTTTCCCATTTAATCACTGCTTTCAATATAATTTCTAGGCCACCTGTACATTTTCTGAGTAATGATCCGCTAATGGCGCTCAAAACGTCGATCCCTCGCCTGGCTTCACGCATGCTCCTTCTCCCCTCGTTTAGTGTCCCAAATAAATTGGTAGTCGCTCACCTCCGTTTCTCGTTTCACCGCTCAGCTGAATAGAATTGCTGCACTAATCTCTCTCTCTCTTTTTTTTTGTTTCATCTTGCTTCAGCCTGCCCAGATGAAAAAGCAACCACTCTTTAGATAGAAAATTTGCCACGCTCCCTTCAGAATTTGGCCGATGCATGAAAAAAAAAAACCAAAGATGAATTATGTTGTTGCCACTACACATTGGCATGCACCATTCTTCTTTGTTTGATGGCCTATATAAAGTGAGGTCATCAGTGTTGCCATGGGCGGAGCCAGCTATTTGGCAAGCTCTGGGAGCTGCCATACCTAGAATCTGTAGAAAATATTAAATATATGTAGTATTATATACTCCGTATATATGATACATGCTAGCCTGCTAGGTAATCTTCATTTAGTGAGGTATGTTAAATGCCAATGTGGATTTTAACTACATTTGCTGAACACAAAGTCATATATATTTAAATAAGTTCTCTTGAGCCTTTGCATAGTTACATTATACATGTTTGATCTTTATAAATCGCGCCACACCTAAAATTTTTTTCTGCCTCCGCCACTTAGTGTTGCCATGGCGATCCATCGCATGCAGTGGCGCGAAGGCATCGTAGCGCGGCAGCATCGTTGTCGCGGCAATGCAGTGGCCGGTGTAGCATCGTGGAGCCGGCGTAGCACGAAGCGCCGTCGCGGTAAAGTAGCAGACTTCACTTTGTTCGGACTCAGCGATGCTAACGGAGCGGCCAGAGTGCTACTTGAGGATAACGGGAGTGTCGTACGCACAGCAGCCGCAAAAAACAGGAGATAGACGCTATACGACATAATACTCATTCCCTTTCAAAGCTAAACCAACCATGCAGGGCTAAATCGATGCAGCATAGAACCTAAAACATTGAAACAACTGCATGTGTTTTGTTTTCTACTTCTCTAATTTATAGTATTACTCATTTCCTTTCAAAGCATAAACCAACCATGTGCCCCTAGTAAAAAGCAGTCACACAAATCTATCAAATGCAAACATGGACATGGAAAGAGGACAAAATCTTTGCCTTCTTTGGAACGCAAGATTATCAAAACATAAGCATAGGAAAAACACAAGATTGAAGTGTTCACGCATTTTTTTTTTGACATTAAGAAGTGTTCACGCAATTGAAATCATATAAGAAGAACACATGAATCCTACGACACGAAGAAAATGAAAACACGAGGTTTTACCTTATGCTTATTTTCCCCTAGAGTTTCTATAGGACCGCACATCCATAGGAATTTCAAAGTTATTCATATGATTCAATCCTTTGTTCCAAAGACTCTTACATGAAAGTTTCCTGTACAAATTCAATACTCTAAATCCGTTCCACTTTTTCCTCCATTCCAAAACAGGCCTTAGATGGTGTGAGAAGTATTCAACACCAATTAATTAGGTCAATCATATCATAGACAAGCACAAAACAATGAGATGAAAAGGGCCTGATTCAATCCATGCAACACATAATACCGTATGGAAAGGTTTTCGGCTCACTTTGTGGCAAACAAGTAAGAAATGGTTTAGGTGTGCAACAAGCAGGGACGGAGTCCAGTAAAGACAAAACTGGGCTCTGGCCCTTGCCTCAAATAAATTTTCAAAGCACAATAGTTTTTTTTGGCTTGCCTAGGACCCTAGAAGCCAGCAGCCTGCGGCGGAGCAGCAGCCCACTTATGCATACGTGGTTGCATGGAACGGAGTCATGGAGCCATGGAGTGACCAGACGACAGTCAAGTACTCGCATCTCTGCATCACCATGTGTGCTCCAGCCACTTAGCCAGTCCTCGGCATCATCGAGGCCCCGATGGTAGCCCCTACCCCTCCCTCGATAGTTCAATCCCCCCAATCTTCTTCACTTGTTCTTGTTTTAAAATCACCCCCTCTAATAATTTTCTTCAACCTCGGCCACTAGCGACAAGTGTGTACCAAACCTAATTAATATAGTAGCATGCTAAATTATTCAATGTAGATTTTTCACATGATTAAATTGATGCCAGTATCTGAACATTTGTCCTCATACATACCCCTATTAAATTGGATGTTAAATGGTTCAAAATCAACACGGATTTTCCACATGCCTCTGCGGACACCAGGCTTATCCTGGCCGGACGAGGGCGTCAAGATTCACGCCTGGAATAGGGTGCAGCGACCTGGGGCCCTCGCGGTGGCGGCATAGGCCGGGGCGGCGGTGGGAGCAGCGGAGATTAGGGCGGCAACAGGTGCCGGCGCCTGAGGAGGAGGCGCAGCCGCACAGTGACACGACGAGGTGCTACCCTACCGTGCTGCCCGGTGGGAGAGAAAGCGATTAAAAAATAAATAAAAGGAGTGAGACCCATGATGAGATCGTCCGCTAGGATAAGTTTGGTGGTCACATGGGCATGTGGAATTGCAGTTTTGGTTCAACATAGATCTTCCATATGATTAAACTGATGTGTGATAAGAAACGGAAAGATATTCCCTTTCATTTAAGCAAACCTACACAAACTAAACAATGGATTGCATACATTCTGTAGGCATTGCTATTCTTAAGATGTAAATTTCTTTTGCATCTGATGCACATCATCATGGATCATAATTCATCATCCTCTGTAGGACTGATTACTATGGACTTACATAACATGATCAAGTCCAAACCCTAATTTCAGAAAGAAAAAAGAAAAAGGAATAAAATCCAAATGCAAATAAAAAAGAAGCAAGGAACTGGATTGAACAGCTAAACTAGATCAACACCAAGCATGGCATTATGTCGATCTTGATTAGCAGGGATTCGAGTTCCTGCCTTCTTTCTTCTTCCAGCCCAGTCACTTTTATTTTGTTTTTCCTTGTCCTCCAGTCCAGTCTAAAAGAACTCGCACGGGTCCGCCAGCGGCACGCAGAAGAGGCCCGCGTCACCGTGCCCCATGCCGTCGTCGAGCAGCCAGCTCTCCAGCATCGGCAATGACGACGACGGTCCCGGCCCTGCGCCGCCCGCGCCCTCTACCTTTGTCGTCCCGGTGAACCCCTCCAGCGTGCGCGCCGTGCCGCTGTGGCTTCCCGACCCGCCCTCGCCACCACCGGAGACCGCCGAGACGGAGGTCATCGACTCGGCCGACGCCTTCCTGCTGGCGCTGGGCCTGGGGCGCATCCAGACCTCCAGCAGACGCGCAATGTTCTCGATGCTGCAAGCGTACATCGCCGGGCTGATGGCTGGCGCCGGCAGCTGCGCCAGCGGCAGCGGCTCCGGCGGCTCCGGCTTGATGGCCGGCGGCGCAGTGTCGATGGACAGCGCCTCCTGGAGAGCATGGCGTGCGGTGTGGATGTCCGTCTGCAGCCGCTGCTCCCACTGCCCCTTGGGCGCGGGCGCGGCTACCCCATCGCCCTTCATCTTGGCGGAGCCGGAGGCACCGCTTTCGCTGGTGCCCGTCTTGGCGAGCTTCTTCTTGAGGTGCATGTTCCAGTAGTTCTTGATGTCATTGTCCGTCCGATTCTTCATGTACGACGCAATCGTGGACCACCTGATCGAGCAAAAACACAGTTGGTCGTTAGGGCTCTTTGCCGAGGAATCACATATATAGGAGTATGTGCGAACGAAGGACTCTTTGATCTTGAAGTGGAATGGAGCGGGCTTACTTGTTCCCGAGCAGCTTCTGTAGGTCGATGATAATCTTCTCCTCCTGGTCGCTGAAGTTGCCGCGCTTGATGCCCGGGCGGAGGTAGTTGGTCCACCGGAGACGGCAGCTCTTGCTGCAGCGCATCAGCCCTGGATCCATGATCCATGAACAAGAGCAGCAGCACAAACGAGTCAAGGAATCGCCGACATGAAACAACAGCCATCTAGTCTATCTAGAAAGAAACAAAGACAAGCTCTCAGCAGAGGGTTGTACCGGTGTTGCTAGGCACGGCGCGCCAATTCTCAGGACCGTGCTCCTGCACGTAGGAGACGAGCAAGAGGTCCTCCTCCGGCGACCAGGGCCCCTTCTTCACCCGGCTCTTCTCACAGCACGGCGGCCTCCCCATGGCTTCCCAGACACTCCTGTCCTGGCCGGCCGCTCGACGCTTGCTTGGCATGGATGGTGACTTGGGTTGGTTGGTGGTGTTTATATAAGCGCGGAAGCTCCCCTGGCCTGGACCCCACGTTTGACCGTGGCCTGGCAGAAGCGGCAGACAAGAGTGAGGCCAGCACCAAAACACTGCACACTGCAAGGTCTGCGGCTTGCGAGGGCAGCAGCCCTGTCGTCCAGTGGACCCCTCCAAGGTCCATGACACACCCACGCTCGTCAGCATCGTCACTGCAAGGCCACAACCGAACAATGACAAACTGGGGCAGGGCGGCGAAAGGCAAAGGTGACGTTAGTGATAGAGGCACACGCCAGGGCGGACCAAGCCGCGCCGGACTCTGGACCAGCCGGTTGTCGCGAATCCACGATAGGTGTCTGATTTCTCCATTAGAACCGTCCCCGCTCAATCAACTTTTTTTCTTTGGTGTATGGTGCAGTGTGTGCACAGTCCGTTTGTGTACATCACAACTTTTGCTGCTTCTGCCTTAGACTCTATGGACGGAGAGCTCCAAATGTCTAGTTTTGTGCTTTTTTCCTGTTGAAAAATGATGCCCAAGGAGTACACTTGACAGAGGCATGATCATAATGAGGAACTAATGAAAGTCAATCAGAGTGCATACCTAGACGTTTGGTCTGGTCTGGGTCGGCTGGAGATTACTCTCTCCGTGTCCCCAAAGAAAGTCGTTTTCGACATTGACACGGTCTCTAAAAAAATAACTTTGACTAATACTTTTTGCTATAAAATATGTATAAATATAGTCTATATATACTTTTGTAAAACTATATTTCAAGATGAATCTATTTACATTACTTTCATATTTTCAAATTCAACCCAAAAGAATTTATTGGTACTCAAAATTTAAAATGTTTGATTCAAGACAATCTCAAAACGACTTTCTTTAGAAATATAGAGGGAGTAATCTCTTCGATTGTATTGTATACGTACTCCTTCCATCTCGAAACACATATATATTTCAAAATTTAAATTTAGTTATCACTGATCAACAATTAGCCCAATCACATAAAAGTTTATAGTATAAAAGCGATAACATTAAATTTGTTGTTTGAAATATTTTCTAATGATCAAACTTTTGTTAAATTAAATTATAGGCAAAATTTGTTGGCAAACAGTGAAAGTGAGTTTGCTTTGCCAACGGACACCGAAAACGATCGATTTGCTATCGGACGATCAAGTTTGTGCCAAATTTGCTGAAGGACACTAAACGGATTAAATTATTCATTTCTTGTCTGAGAGAAGTGAAATGGCGTCTTTGCCCCTACCTCTTTCTTCTTCCTCTCTCTCCCTTTTCTTCTTCTGCTACGGTGAGTTTCACGCATGTGGCCTCCTGCGCGCTTGCCGGTGGTGGCCTCCCACGGCCTCTTACATGCTCGCAGGCACCTCCTGCGTGCCGGCTAGGTGGGTCCACGCCCGCGCCTCCTGCGTGCTCGCTGCTGGTGGCGGCGGCAGTGGTGTGGTGCCCGTGGTAGGGCCCGCACCCACGACCTGCTCGGCCTGAGCGATGGTGGCCAGCCGAATGAGGTCCACGCCTGCGAGCTCACCTACGGCCGGCAACAGTCTGTGCGGCAGCGGCCAATCGGGTGAGGCCCATGCTCACTCGCCCACCCACGGCTGCCACCTAAACCCGCGCGAGGATGCCAGTGGTGGCTAGATCCCACGCGCACCAGCGGCACGTATGGTGGCCTGCGCGCTCCTGCCTGAGCTCAAACGGCAAGCAATGGGTGAAGAACAAGTGAGGAAGAAGAAAGAGGCAGGGGCAAAAAAAACATTTTGCCACTCTTGTCTCACCTCTTGAGCCAGAAATGAATATTTGTGTCCTCCTTCAAATTTGACACAAACTAGAGTGTCCAACAGCAATCAATCTTTTTTCATTATCCGCTGGCAAAGCGACCTCACTTTGTGTTCGCTAGCAAAATTTGCCTAAATTATATGTGACAAGGACAGTCCCAATGCTAGAAACTACATGTAGTTTTTATACCTATTAATTTCTATAGACACTACATATAGAAACCATGGTCCCAATGCATAGTTTCTACAGAATAATTTTTTATCCAATCATATAATTCTCTCTCCATTCTCTACAAATCACATTCCTTCATATCTTGGTTCTCGTGTAGACATGGTTTCTAGCTTAGACCCGGTTTCTATGACTTTTGCTCTCTTTCTTCAATAATTCCCTTGCCACATCAGCAAAACACTTAGGTGGCAGTACAATTAATGTCCATAGAAACTATGGTGGTTTCTGCATTGGGAGTGTCCAAAACCAAAAACGTGTGATCTTGAAGACCGCACCAAGTCTAATCACATCTTCTATTTTGATAGGAGGGAGTACTCCCTCCGTCCCTAAATAACTGTCGCTTTTAGTTTCCATGCCATAAGTTTTACTGGATTTGTAGAAAATACGTGCAACATTTATATCTCTAAATAAATTTATTATGAAAATAGATTCAACGATCTATCTAACTAATTTTATACCATAAATATTAATGTTTTTTATACATATTTAGTCAAAGTTGTTTCTCGAGAAGCGAAAATGACAGTTATTTAGAGATGGAGGGAGTAGGTGTTAGAGACCTTTAACTTGCATGCCGATATCTGATATGGTCAACACATCGATTTCGTTCATGCTGATGTAAGTTTGACTAGAGTACAATAAAGTAGCAATGGTTGGAATACATGCATCTAAGTGTTTTTTTTCTTTTCATGGAGTAAGTTTGACTGGAATGCAATGGAGTAATGATGTTTAGATGCACCTAAGCAGCTTGGTTTTCTTTCTCTTTCCTAGAAATTAAATGTATGCATATCTGTTTATGCATGCAGATGTAAGTTTGACCAGGGTGCAATGAAGTAGTGAAGTTTAGATGTATCTGAGCTGGTTTAGTTTTTTTCCTCCATGGAAATTAATTTTGTTTGCTACATATATAGAAAATAAATATATGCATATCCATTTGAGCAAGCAGGTGTATGTTTGACTGGAATGCAGTAAATGTAGTATAGCTTCAATGCGCCATAGTGGTTTCTTCATGGAAATAAATGTATGTGTATTTGTTTGTGTATGAGAAAGTAAGCTTGGCTAGAATGAAGTGAAGCAGTGAAGTTAGATGCACCTAAGAGGGTCGTTGTGTTGATCAACGCATCAGTTTTTGCATGTGACAGCTAGTTTGTTTTGAAAACAATAAAGTAGTGAACTTTAAAGGCACCTAAGCGTGTTTTGTTTTTGTGTTGAATCGTGGAAATTGGCTGCATAGTCGATTGTATGGACCAAGTGGGGTGTGAGGTCACTACCTTCAAGACTCTTGCTGTCAACATGGCATAGATAGTATGTCTGAAGGTGCACGTAGGCTCACAGTTGGATTCTAAGCTTTGCCACAATTTGCAAATGTTTTATAATTCGAGATAAACACTAGGTTCGATAATACTCCGATCCTACTAACATTTTTCTCCAATTGATGAGCAATACTCATAGGAAAAAATAGAGTTTATGTCAGAAAGGTCCTTGTTTGGTTTTGGTAATTGAGTGACAACCTTAGGTGGACTAATTGTGTTTATATGAGATACACAAGTGATTAGTCCATAGGTACATGTGTGTAAGCAACATATGCCATGACGGTGAAGATGGCTTGGAGTTGTTGCAAAGATTACACATGTGATGATGAAGGAGCTCATTGCACATGAGACATGACATTGAGTCATGTGATTAAGGTGGAGAAGATCAAGACAGGACTTGGCTCAACGGACCGGTTGTAAGTGTGAAGGGCAAGTCGAAGGATTTGAAGTGAGGGACTACGTGTAACAGTGAAGCTTGAGCAAGACTTGGCGTCGATGGACCAACGAAACGGTGAAGAGCAAGTGAAGTCAAGATCGATGAACCAATATGATCACGTGATGATATGAAGTGGATCATATCATTGTTGATCGTGTTGGTGCATGTGTTGCATCGACAGTGGCGGAGATGGAATGGAATGCGCAAGGCAAAGGCATAACCTATAGGGCATTTCATTTCACCGGTCATAGGTGTGTAGAGAAGTTTATGACCAGGTTTAGGATAGATTGCCATACTATCAAGAGGGGCAAACTTGTTTGCATATCAGTCATCTAGTGCCACTCGAGTGATCTAACTTTGCATCGTTGCTAGGATTGAGTGGCGTGGCAAGTTGAGAGATTAACCTTTGAAATTTGATTGTGAAAATGCTAACACACTTGCACGTGACGGTGAAACACTTGTGGTGCTGGCACATTTGCAAAGGTGGTGAAGGAGGTGAAGTAGGGGATGAGGTGCTGCCTCTAGGGGCACCGTCACCCCCTGTCCGGTGCACCATCACCCCTGTGATGGTGACCACTTTACCTCAGCTGAGTAGCAGTAGTTGGCGTTGGCACTGGCACTGATGGTGTACACGGCCCCTGGCGCGACGGTGCACCATCGGGGGGTGTCCGGTGCCACCGTCCCATTTTTCCAGAGAGGAGGGAAAACGGGGGCTGGCCTAGGGTGGCACCGCCACCCCCTATCCAGTGCCACCGCCGCCTGTCCGGTGACCACGACAGTCAAACTAGCCGTTGGATTCGACCATTGGGGGGCACCACCACCCCTAGGGCGGTGCCGCGACCGCCATGTCCGGTGCCCTCGCAGAAAGTGCAGCTTTGCTCCAACGGCTCTATTTGGCTTGGGGGCTATAAATAGATGTGGAGCTCGGGCATTTGGCTGGTTGAGCACCCTTGGGATTGAGTGTCCATACTTGGGGAGTGCTTGGGAGCCCTCTAACTCACTTGTGCTTGCAAGAGTGCGATCCGATTGCAAGTGAGTGTGATTCTAGTGTGTTGCATCATGAGGTTGCATCGAGTGGCACTAGGTGATCGAGTTGCAAGCCGGTGGGGCTTGTTACTCTTGGAGGTTGCCACCTCCTAGATGGCTTTATGGCTTGTGACTCCGTTGAAGCACCCGAGAAACTTGTGCGGTGTTCTGGAGGAGGATTTGTGAGGGGGATTGTGCTCACCCCGCGGAGATCGTGAAGAGCAATTCTAGTTGAGTGTGTCATTGAGCTACCCTCACTTGTGAGGTAGGTTCTTGCGGTGCCCAACGTGTGGGCTTGGTAGGTGATGACAATTAGCCACCGAACCACCGGGTAAGCGGTCGACACAACGGGGACGTAGCTTGGTGGCAACCTCGTGAACCTCAGGAGAAAAATCACCCTGTCAACATTGTCTTCATCATCTTCTCAGTGGTTTGCATTTCACGAAACACAAGCTTGTATTTACTTTCATATACATTGCGCTTGTGTAGTGGATCTTGTAATTAGTTTGCTTGTGTAGCTTACTAATTACCTTATTGCTTGTGTAGCATAGAAATAGCTCCCTTGCGTGGCTAATTTGGTTTTAGTAACCTTGTTAGTCACATTGCTTAGCTTGTGTAGCCAAGTAATTTGCGCTCTCTAATTTGGTATTAGTTGCCTTATTATTGAGCATTGCTAGGAGGTTAGGAGCTTTGTGCTTTTGCTTACTAGTTGTGTAGGAGCTCTCCCGTGCTTGAAGTACTAGTGGCATATATAGGTTGTGTGACCTTGCTACTAGAATTGATTAGGTGAGCTCTAGCTAGCTCGACACCTTAGCTGCTTAATTAGGATCTTTGCAAGGTGCTAGAGAACTTAGATAGAGGGGTGTAGTTTTGGCTAGACCGATAGTTTTAATTCCACACTTATTTCGGTTAGCCGACGTGATTAAATTTTATAAAGGACTATTCATCCCTCTAGTCCGCCATCTTGACAATACAGTGTCAAGGTTCTCTCCTACAGAACACAAGTCGTTGTCCTCGGTGTGGGCATGTTTGTTTGGGTTTCTGAAGATGATGCATGTACCTTGCCTATAGAATGTTCTATTAAAATCATGAAGAGTTGTCTGGTTTAGGCACAAGTTGCTTCCACTAGGCCACCAAATTTAAGTGCCTAACTCCATTGCAAGTGTTATCCGAGGTAATTATAGGGATTAGCAAATTGATCTCTTGAGAACACAACCAAAATTCACAAGCGGCAAGGTAATCACCAATATTTCCATGTGCCTATTACTATTTTTGTATACATCCTATTTAGTCTTTAATTAAATTTAATAGATTATTCTATATTATTTATATATCTTTAATTAGAAATACTAGTACATCACCCATGCTCGTATACTTGCTAGAACCTCAAGAGTCATCAGCATTAGATATTCTTGTTTAATACCTATGACTAATGAAAAGTATTATCTTCAATGATCTCTCTAATCGTTTTCTGAGACAATACATGTTTAGATACTATGTATTCTATTCAATTGTGATTTACTCTGTTTGTTATTACATCCATATATGTAGTTTTCCTTCCTTGGTATATATGGCATCTCCATGTGAGCTTTATGTTATGGTGGTTCTGGTTGTTTCCTATCTTATAACATCATAAATCAAGATATTTGTTTTCACAAATGTTTGTCCACAAGTTAAATTGAAACTCTTATGCTTATTGTACCTTTTATTTGAAACACTTACTTTGAATGTTGTTAAATAATAATAATTTTAGGTCACAACAACACATATAGCCATTTGTGATTCATTTATGTCATAATATCTTGTATTTACGTCACAATTCAATGTTAGTGATGGTCATGTGACAAAAATGTGTACGTCACCTATCAACACCCTCTAACCATGGTTTATGACATTTACAAATTTTGTGTCACAAATCTATGACGTTTCCTTATATGTCACAAAGATTTATGATGTTTGTCACGTCACAAATTCATTGACCATGCCAGGATAATAACGACATAAATGTTGATGTGGCGCTCACATGACAACTCTTGTAAACGTCATAAACAAAAATTTGGCATGTAGCAAGCGGGCTAATAATGAGCCCAGCCCATTACTAGGACTAGTTTTTAGCCTAGCCCATTTTAACATGAATGATTTTACTAGTCCAATCTTTTTTTAACCTCTAAAATTTTAAAACTCATCACATGACCAACATATTTTAGGCTTATCCCATGCCACTTTTCTAAGGTCAACCCACTACTAGACGCGTTAGAAAAAGGATAAATCTTAAAAATTTTGACAATAATCAGAAACATCTAGCTTTTATTAGGTAGACTCAAATCATCATCCGCGATAATAGTCATTTAGATCTATTGAATTTATAAAAAACACCTACCTCTGTCATTATGAAAAATACATAAAGTAACCTCCTAATTTTGCATCTAAATTACCAACCTCTGCCATTACACAAGATACATGTAAGATTCTTTGAACTTGGACATATATAACATCTAGGTACATAGAACATGCTTTGAATCTAGACTACTAGAAGCATAGCTACGATGACACATAAATGGGGACAGAGGGAGTATGTCATTACGAAAGTATTAAATTTTATATTTGGATATACTTCATAAAAGTTAAACCAAAATATTTCTCAAATATACATGTAAATAATAACATATGTTACTACTGAAAGTAAATTAATATTCATAAAATACGGTATGTATATATATTTCTAAACGATAGACTTCTTACTAATTAGAGGACATAATGGGGACACCACGTTAATTCTCAC
Source organism: Saccharum spontaneum (assembly GCA_022457205.1). Lineage (NCBI taxonomy): Eukaryota > Viridiplantae > Streptophyta > Magnoliopsida > Poales > Poaceae > Saccharum > Saccharum spontaneum. Next base: position 41,797,464 of record CM039603.1, read on the forward strand.
CAGACGCGCTAGGAAAAAACATAAATCCTAAAAATTCTCATAATAATCATAAACATCTAGCCTTTAATTAGACGTACTCAAATCATCACCCCTGATAATACTCACCAGATCTATTTAATTTATAAAAAATTATCCACCTTAGCCATTATGAAAATACATAAAGTAACAAACTAATTTTGCATCTAATTTACCCACCTCTACCACTACGCCAGATAATTCAAAATAACCTCCTAAATTTGTATATAAATTACCCACATCTCACATTTTGAAAGATAATTCAAAATAACTCGATAAATTTGCATCTAAATATACACTTTTGTTATTATGAAACATAATTTAAAATAACCCCATAACATTGCATCTACTTACCCATATTTTCCATTATGAAACATAAAAATAACACTCTAACTTCATATCTGAATTACCCACATCTACCACTATAAAAGATAATTTAAAATACCCTTGATGATTTTATAAATTATATATCTTTGTCATTATAAAGATAATGCAGAGTAACCTTTTGCATTCCACCTATCCATATATGTCATTACGAAAGATAATATAAAGTATTCATATGTACTTCAGCATAAGAAAAATAAATCAAAATATCTCTAAAAAATATACATGTAAATAATAAAATATGATATTACTGAAAGTAAAATAATATTCATAAAGTATGGTGCTTATATATATTTATACATTATAGAGTTCTACAACCATGAAATTAAATAACCATAATGTTATGTTTCACCATGTATACAAAATAAACATATACACATTTATTTTAATAGCTTATGAAGCATGATATTCATTTAACAAATCTCATAGCAATAACATCGACAATTCACTTAAATTTAGATTATTGCACTATGATAATAAATTTCATAAGTTGTTGTTCTAAATAAGTTTATACATTTTGATTGAATATTGGTAATTTAATTTTAAGTGCTCTATGATATAAAATAGAACTACACATATAACCATGTCATATAACAAATTCAACATGAATAGTGCTAGGATGCAAGTTAAGTTTCAACTTAACATGTGGAAAATAATACAACTAGGACCTAAACAATTTTTAATAACAAAATAATTTGCATCTAATTATCTATGTCATCCTATTACAATAGATAGTTTACATAACCCAATTCCATCTCATTATTTATATCCCCTCAAATCTACTTCTAAATTGTCAACATCTTCTATTACAAAAAGAATTATTTAAATAACCATAGAACATATATATGTGTTTCTACGTTACCCACTTCTGTCAATATTAATATATTAAGATTTGATTAAAGTAAGCATACATGGAATGCTAGCATGCATGAGCGATAAATATACATATTATGTTTCACCACGTAAAAAATGGTTTCTTATAAACTCATATACTAATGATACTAACAATTTATTTAAAAGTGTATTAGGAACTATGACATAATTTATATAGGTTGTTACTTTAGATATATTTATTGACACGTCTATATCAATAGTATAGTTGTAACTGCACATACAATTTCTTGATAGAAAAATTCAATCATCTTGAAAAGTGTGGGAGACCATTGGTGGCTATAATTTTCTATCCCTTTAAGATTACTTTGGAGTAAAAAAAGGCTTAAGTATTAAAATTCTATCGAGGGTAGCACTGCTACAATGATCTGAGATCTCACTTCAAGTTTTACCACTTATGTTATTATAAGTGGCAGGGTATAGGTTTCAAATAATTGCCTTTGGTATTGTAGCATTTAAGAACATACTCTATGACCTATAATCCTTATTTTAAAAGTGCAAAAAGAGAGTTAATAAAAGGTACATAAACGCAAGAGTTTTAACTTAACTTGAGGATAAAAATGAATACGTATCGCTCAATAAGAATAAATTTTAAAAATTGAAATACAAATTCATGATTTTGTAAGGTATATGATGCAACAAGAGCCACCAAGTTAATGCTATGGTTTCAAACGAATTGCATGTTTAAACAATGGATAGGTGCCATGCAAATAAAAAATTTGAATATGAATGAAAAATGTATAGATCAGCGCCATGCAAAAAAAATCTCTATCTCTATCACTATAAAATCCACTGGTTGTGAATTTCTGTAAAGACACACCAACCAATGACCCCCCACCGTCAAGACCTATCCTAGATACAACAGAAAAATTACACCTAAAAAAAGCACATCTTTAAAACGAACGCACCATATTTACTATAGCACCTTCTTTCTAGAAAGAAAGACTCAAATCCAAAGGTCCACGTGATTTGGATCAGACATCATCACTCATCCCACCCCGCAGTCATCCCTCGCGTGACTCCCTCTCTCCCCCAACGACCACGGTTCGATTCTCGCGTCCCTCTTTTTTTCCACATCCATGCTAGGCTCGGGGTCTCCCACACGAGCGGACTCGCGTGACTCTCCCTCTCCACGACGCGTCCTCTCCCATCCAGGGCGCCATCCACTAGGGAACCCCCACGTGCGATTCTCTCCACGGGCGCCAGGGCGCCGGAAGCCACGCCGCCGGGCGCTGGGCGAGGCCAACAGACTAGGGCGCCGGTCCGCCGGACACCACTCCAGGCCGGGCCGCCGGTCACCAGACCAAGGCTCCGGGCACCCCCAAACGTGACCCTTCACCATGTCTTCGCCATACCCTTCGCCGGCGACGAGCACCCAACAGGTATGCCCACCCCTTCCCTGCTCTCCCTTCTGTTCGAAGCCGAGGACCCAAACTCGATTTTGCTGGATCCGCCCCTACTGTTGGTCTTGGTTTTGTTCATTCGCTCTGTAGCGATGGAGGGTTTGGGGAGGAACTAACTTTTGCACCTTCCGCTCAGTTTAACAATATCAAAATTGCTAGTAATTTTGTCTTGTCGGTATGTTATGCTCATAATTTCTATCTGTGTATGAACTCTGATCTAAATTTAGGGTATGTTGACATATGATTCATGAATCCCTGAGCATGGCAACAATACCAATTTATTGATATAGATGTTTAATTTCTGTAGTTTTTATGGTAACAATACAACTCCGCCTATGTTGACTGGAAGACTTTCTTAAGTCGTCTCAACATAGCCGGTCCCAAGCCTGGGTAAAAGAGGAGGGTGTGTTAAGGTCTGGCGAACCAATAGTAAAAAAACAACCACTCTCATGGATTTGAAACCCACAAGAGATTCGTTGGGGCATAACCCTCTTAGCGACGCGCTACATCGGAACCCGGGTGTGGTGTTAAATGGGCAAGGGCCGGGTCATCATCCCCTTAGTGGCGCGTCGTATCGTGACCCGGGTACCATGAAAAATGAGCAAGGGTCGGGCCGTTGCAACCTTAGTGGCGCGCTACATCTACGTCCGGGTGTAGTGAAAAATGAGCAAGGATCTTCGCACTTTCCTCGACGGGTGCGAAGGGTAAGGAAGCTAGCCAAGCCAACTAGGATTCGTCTAGGTAGCTGGAACGTAGGGTCCCTAACGGGTAAGCTAAGAGAGCTAGTCGATGCAGCAATTAGAAGGCGTGTAAATATTCTATGCGTTCAGGAGACTAAATGGAAGGGCCAGAAGGCGAAGGAGGTGGAGGATAATGGCTTCAAACTTTGGTACACGGGGACAACATCAGGTAGAAATGGTGTAGGCATCTTGATCGATAGGAGCCTTAAGGATGGAGTCGTTGATGTTAGGAGGCAAGGCGACTAGATTATCTTGGTCAAGCTGGTAGTTGGAGATTCGGCTCTAAATATGATCAGTGTCTATGCCCCTCAGGTAGGTCTTAGCAAGGGCACCAAGAGGCAGTTTTGGGAAGATCTTGATAGCATGGTTAGTACCGTGCCTATCAGCGAGAAACTCTTTATAGGAGGAGACCTCAACGGCCATGTTGGTGCGACTAATGTAGGTTTCAAGCGGGTGCATGGGGGTTCGGGTATGGTCGTAGGAATCAAGAGGGGGGATGTTTTGAGCTTCGCGCTGGCCTATGACTTGTTGATAGCAAACACCCTCTTTAGGAAGAGGAAATCTCATCTAGTAACCTTTCGTAGTGGACAACACTCGAGCCAGATCGACTTTATCCTTACAAGGAGGGAGGATAGACGTGCTTGCTTTGATTGTAAGGTGTTACCTAGGGAGTGTGTTGTCCCTCAACATAAGCTTGTGGTGGCAGACTTTCGCTTTCGGGTACGTGTCCACCGGGACAAACGGGCCAAGATTGCGAGAACGAAGTGGTGGAAGCTTAGAGGGGAAGCAGCGCAAACGTTTAAGGAGAGGATGCTAGACGAGGGGCCTTGGGAAGAAGGAGAAGATGGCGACGACATGTAGCTAAAGATGGCAACATGTGTCCGGAAGGTGGCTTTGGAAGTGTTTGGCGTGAGTAGAGGAGGCAAACGGGAAGCGAAAGACACATGGTGGTGGAATGACGAGGTGCAAAGGGCTATTAGGGAGAAGGAGTGTTTCAAGCGTCTCCACCATGAGAAGAGCGTAGCCAACATCGAGAGCTATAAAATAGAGAAGAGGGTTGCAAAGCGAGCTGTGAGTGTAGCAAAAGGTCAGGCGTATGATGGCCTTTATCAGCGGCTAGGCACGAAGGAAGGGGAGAAGGACATTTATAGGATGGCTAGAATCCGCGAGAGGAAGGCAAGGGACATCAACCAAATAAAATGCATCAAGGATGGGACAGATCGACTTCTGGTGAAGGATGAGGAGATCAAGGACAGATGGAGAGAGTACTTCGACAAGCTGTTTAATGTGGAGAATGAGGGTCCTACCCTTGAGTTGGACGACTCATTTGACGATACCAACAGATGTTTTGTGAGGAGAATTCAGGAGGCAGAGATCGGAGAGGCTTTGAAGAGGATGAAGAGAGGTAAAGCGATGGGCCCTGATGATATCCCCATTGAGGTGTGGAGATACCTAGGCGCCAGAGTGATAGTATGGTTAACTAAGCTTTTTAACCTTATTTTTCGATCTAACAAGATGCCTGAAGAATGGAGAAGAAGTATATTAGTACCTATCTTCAAGAACAAGGGAGATGTTTAAAGTTGTACTAACTACCGTGGGATTAAGTTGATGAGCCATATGATGAAGCTCTGTGTCACACCCCAAAATTTCTGATTTTGGGTTGTGAATAGAAAACACTAAATAAAACAAATGGTTTAAATATTTGTTTAAGACTTGACAAGACTAATTTAAGTTTTAGCAAATTTAGTTATAGAAAATTGTGGTATTTCAAACTTTTCCAAATTAATTTGGTGGGCTCTTGCCTGATGTGATGTTTGCTTGTTGTCTCTTGTGTGTTAAGAGCGAGCAAAGTCTTTAAAAATGCATTTAGTGGATCGATCTTTCTTCACCAGCACGTCTTTATCTTTTTCCGCAATCAATATTCCTTGTTTCTCATCTTAAGTTCTCGTTGGGAGTTTCCTAAAATCTTTTCTTTATAACATAAATTATTTCTTTCAGTTCCTCATGTGTCAATCAATCTCAGTGAACTCTTCGGGAATTGTTCTGCCTTTTTCTGGAGCTAGTTCACACTTTTCTGCGAGTGTTATCTAATTTTTAGATGCTCCAAAAATATCTTTTCATAAGCTCCAAACACTTTATTTTGGTTCCTTATGTTACATAATGTCTCTGAGAATTTTCTCAAATTTTTTAGAGCTTTCGGAGTATTTTTCGTGGCTTAAATAATAATTTTAGACGTTTCTAGAATTATTTTATCAATGAAATTAATTAATTCCGAAAATAAATAAATATCTCATTTTTCTCAACGCTCAAAGCCCATTGCAATAATTCTAATAAATCTCAAAGGCCCATACATTTATTTACTAATGGGCTTAAATGATTACTTAGGCCTATTAGCGGAGATGGATGGTGCAACGTCAATTAGCACTATATCGCTAGTTGACATGGAGGTGGAGAGTTTTCCTCCCTATATATATGTACCTACCCCATGGGCAAAGCACACCAAAACTATCATAAGAAAGCCCCTGGTTGTTTGGGATCCTAAGATAGTATAAATTTGATTTTCTATCTTCTTTTCTTCGACGCTGCCTCCAACGTCTCGCTGCACGGAGCTCGTCAACCGCTGCCCCGTCATCTTCTCGTCAGCTGTCTTCTAGTCCTCTGAGAACGTAATCTGGTGGCTTCATGGCAGGCCCAAAGATCATGGTACGACTACCTTCTCCATGTCCATTTGTCACCGCCTGACTCCATTCTTGAGTGTTTCTCTACTATTGGCGCAGAGTCAGATCCCTGATGCCAATCCTGCGTGCCGCCCTAATGACCATCACCACCAAAAATCAAATCGCTATCAGCTAGCTCCGTTGTTGAGTTATACAAGCAAGTAGCATCAACGTTAGTACGTGAGTGGCCAAAGGATAACAGGCTCACCTGGGAAGTACAGTACGTATCCACTCTTCATAGTTTCTACGACTTTAAGCCTTTGGCGTTTATTCGTTTGAATTCCGTTTTGCTCCGTTCAAGTTGCGTTAGATTCGTATCGACACGCTCTACGCAGTAGTGGTAATGTTCTTGATGTCACCGAACTCTAAAATTATTGACTTAAAGACTAATTTGATTAATATTTATTTAATAGCTTTTAAATTAAAAAGCAACTTAAAGTTTAATTGCGTTTTTCTTGCCTTGTGGCTGTGGCGACATAAGGGACATGTTAGCAATGCTGTTTTCCATGAATGTATTTATTAATTATAATTTGTCTAGTTTAGACATGATTCATATAAAGTCAATTTAGATGCAATTTGATTAATAATTATGCGGTGCCCTTTTTGAATTAAAAGTAATTTAGATTTAACTCCGGTCTTTTACAAATAATAAAAATAAAATGTTAACTTGATAAATAACAACTTAAATGCTTCTTTGTTAATTATAACTTGCTCAATTTAGTCATAAAACATGATAAATCGATTAGTTGCTGTCACATGTTCTGTGCTTTCTAAATTAAAAATGTTTAAGTACCTTAAATAATATTAAGTGTTAACATGGCGAATATCAACATTAATGTATTTTCAATTATGGTTTGCTTAGTTCAACCATGAATCATAAATGCTTACGATTAACTTTTGTCACATGTTCTACCTTTCTAAAGTATAAATGTTTAAATGACTTAAACACTAAATAAATATTTATAAATAAAATAGGAATAAGGTTAACTTCATCTTTTATAATTCAATGTAAATTGATTAATGTTAATGCAAACTAGTTTTTCAATTTTAAAGGAACTTTGGACCATAGCGATTGCTAACTGGATTAATGGAAATATGAATACGTTTTAAATCATATTTTGCTTAGCTTAAGCATGTTAGAGACACAACATAACTCGTTCAGTTGCTTTCACGTATACTTTTCCCTTTTGCAAAGATAAAGTTAAACTTGATTAAATTATATGGCATTATTTATAAATAAAATATAACTAAGGTTTAACTTCGGCTTTATAATTTGATTAATGATTATGAGAAAAGGTAACATAGGATAATATATTATGTTTTGCTTAGTTTAATCAAGATCCATATAAGGTCATCTTAGATGTGATTTGGTTAATGTTTAGAAGCAACTAGAGTTTATAACTCCGGTATTTCATAACTGAATGTTAATAAGATTCATATCCACATAATGTTTTCTTTTAAATTACAAGATGTTTAGTTCAACCTCGATTTGTAAATGTTTTCATTTAGCTTTCGCCACATGTTCCATGATTATCTAAATTATAAAATATTTACATGACTTAAAATACTATGATATGATATATTTATAAATAAAATATGGCTAAGGTATAATGTTAGCTTTTATAATTCAACATAATTTGGTTAGTTCCACTTTAGTATATTTCTCCAAAAAGTCCAACACTTTAATTCACTAACTAAAATGAATCCAGCATATAGTTTTCTCTTTTAGTATGTTGCAAGCTTATCGATAGTCGTGTCCTGTTAACGGTAGCTCTGTTCTCCGTCGTTCTTGTGCTAGCATCAAGTCGTGTCGATTAGTGCGCTTTTTTCTGTTTTCTCTTGTGTGGTGTATTGTTCTTAGTTGTCCCTATTTGTTTGCTTGTATGCCTGTTAGTGTGCTGGGTTGCTATGATCTACGAGTAGAAGAAAGACTATCCGTGAGCACCGAAAATCCGAAGATGAAGACCAGAAGCTGGGTGCCAGAAGCTGCAAATGAAAGATTAAGTTGAGGTTTTTCAGAGCAAGTTGCTTTGGGCATAAAGCAAGTTCTAAGGCAAGTATAACATGGGACCATTCTTGTTGTCCTATTCACTGAAATTATCATACATATGCATGTGTCCTCCTTGACAACCATAGACATTATAACTTAGCTATTGATATCTTGTTTCCTTGTCACCTATGGGACTTTGCATTGGGTAGCTTTTGCTAGCACCGAACATAAGCTATGATCTTGTAATATGATTAATGGAATATGCAACAACACTAAAAGATGACTTTTTGATTACTATTTAAAGAGGGCTGGAGCATGGGGTTATTTTTGGTGCTCTAGTTTCTCTCCATAAGGACTCATTTATGGACGAACATCCAGGATTTATAGTACAACTGTGAGGGCTATATGGCTCTGGCTTTAGCTCAGTATGAGGACCTTTTCTAGCTTGTTAGAGGTTACCCTTGTGGCGTAAATGGGGAAAAGCAGACTGTGGATCCCTGGGACTGGTTGTATCACATAGACTGACTTCTGAAACCTAGCGGCCATAACTTGTTAGACGAACCTTTGAAAGGCTTCATAGTGTTTCCCTGCCTGCTCACCTTGGAAGTGTTTTGGGAGTCGCGATCCCGGGCATATGGGTAATCACGACTCACAGTGAAAGTGTACACCTCTGCGCAGAGTTTAATAAACTGGTATACTAGCCGTGCTCACGGATACGAGCGGCCTTGGATCTTCACAGAATAGATGAACATTTATTGGTTTAATATGTGTTTTGCTATTCGTTATTCATATTTACATTGATCATATGTTTATTGTGGGATTAATGCAAACTTGATGCTACTCATGTAATAAAATTATAACAATTAAAAGCTAAATGCAGTTAAACCAGTGTCTAGCCTTTTGAGCCTCATGAACCATGTGTTATACTTGTTGAGTTCGACATGGACTCACTGTTGCTATTTCCACCACACTCCAGTGTGTAGTAAGGTGCTACTTAGAAGAAGGATGAAGGTGTAGTGGAGTTTTCAGAAGTCTTTCAGAAGTGCTTGGCATATGGAGCCACCAGTCAGCCGTCCCTGAGAAGAATAGAGCCTAAAGTTTAGTCACCGTTCCACGATACTCTGATGTAAGTGTTAATATAGCTATGTATACGTTATATAATAACATTGTTTTCTGATACTTTTTCATTCTGGCATATGTGTGGACTTCCTGGGCATACATATGATTAGCCTGGTTTTGTTTTTTAGAAAACCAGGTGTGACACTCTAGGAGAGGGTTATCGAGCATCGCTTAAGGAGAGTGACACATGTGACCCAAAATCAGTTTGGGTTCATGCCTGGTAGGTCGACCATGGAGGCGATTTTCTTATTACGACAATTGATGGAGAGATATAGGGAGCAAAAGAAGGACTTGCACATGGTCTTTATTGACCTCGAGAAGGCATATGACAAAGTACCGAGAAATGTCATGTGGTGGGCCTTGGAAAAGCACAAAGTTCCAACTAAGTACGTTACCCTCACCACAAGGGCAAAGGGTTTTTGTGGCGAAAATTTTCATCACAAAAGCATGTTTTTTCATCACAAACCAACCTTTGTGGCGACTTTTTAAATCACCACTAGTCGCCACAAATACTCGCCTCACAAATACTCTAGTGATGATTTTTTGTTCCCCACAAATGGTTGTACTTATTAGTGACGAATTGTGGTGTCACTAGTAAATTGGCCATTTGTGGCACCATTTGTTGTCACAAAAAACATATGCATTAGTGGCAAAAAAATTGCCACTTATGGTGTTATTTGTGGTGAGAATAGTTGACACGAATATAGAATATTTATGGCAATTTGATCATCACAGTTACCATTGTAAAAGTGACGAATTTTATTGTCACTAGAGACTATGTATCAGTGACCAAAGTTTCACCATTATACAAGTTTACAGTGTCATATTTGTTCTCACTGTATTAGTTACAACTGTGTCAATTTGATCACCACATTTTATATTGGAAAAAGTGGCACCTTATCAACACAAATACATTTTGTTTGTGATGTAACTCATCCTCACCTATATATTATAGAGGCAATAGTTCCTCACAATATGATTTTTTTCAGAAATGTAAGACATGCAATAATTTCATCGCCAAAAAACATAGCATTCGTGTTCGACACAAAGAACTAAGCTCATCACGTTGGGATCACTGCTCTTCTTGCAACTCAGTGGTTGTGCACGTTGCTCAACAACATCTGCACGTGCTCGAGCTGCAGCTTCGCGCTACTCAGAAGCCTCGATTTGTACCTGCAGACTGATCCTCTCCTTGGCAACTCGATTGACTGCACGAATGCCAACACCAAGTGAATAGTTTGGCTTCTGATGAAGAACTAGTGCGAACTGCTCCACTATTGGCACAAGTGCAGAATTAATCTTCTCTTGATGCGTGGCAGAAGCTTCATGTAGTTTTATCTACAAAGCATGAATCAAAGTAAGAAATCATATATCACATGACATGAAAATAGGTTCAGCTAATGAATTATAAGAACAGGCATTAATAATAGGATGGTTCATCAAATGAATATAACAAATGACAAGCAAACATGTTCTGCTAGTATTATTCATGGTTAGTAATATAGCATGTCATATATTGAAAACAAATTGCAGTTTCCCGAATTTACATTGCAAGTGAATTAAATAATGGTGCAACAAAAAACTATATTCCATATACAATAGCCATGGAGAGTGGAACAGGGTACTACCACCACAACAGCAAAGAAACGGTATGCTCATTTCACACAACATCGTAACAGGTTTATTGTTCGGCAAAGAAACATAATTTACACCTAAATATAAATAAATAGACTTGATCATTTGACGTCAGAACTAAGGACATCTGTCTGATACTATCACTAGGGATGTTGATTACAGAAAGGTCCATTCCATCTAACCACGGCATATATGCTCGTATGGGAAATTTGCAGGATTAATATAAAAAACTATGACCATGGGAAATTCAGGGCACCGTAATTTGCTGGATAGGCTATGACTGATAACCAATAGAGAAAACAAGTTCCAGAAACCGTAAGTCGAGTTTCGGGAAAAAAAAACAACAGGGCATATACGTGTTTATCAATTACCTACAGGCCAAAAAAATACCAATTGTGCAGTGCACATCTCTGTATACGTGCAGATCACCTCTGAAGAAATAACACGAATTAGCTAGCTACGGCAAGGGATAAGAATTAATCCAGTTAGCAGCAAATTTGATCAAGGAATAGCAGTAGAAAAATGAAAATAAGACATGCAGGGGATGTGTTGGACATGGTCTTGCCATGCGCAATCTACCTGCAGATCACCAGTTCGTGCAGTGTGGAACGACAGCGACGTGCCTGCGTGTTTGCCTGGCCGCACCGCGGCTCAACCCTATCGGCGGTGCACTCCTCCCGTTGCTGCCCAAGCAACTGGAGCCGCCGCCGCAGCTGCAGGCCACCAGCCGCCACCGCCCGGACGTAGTGCCGGTGGGCCGCGCGCCACCAGATCGCCGCCTACCAGCCCCACCGCCGCACGCCTTGGGCACAGCCCCCAGCGGCAGCGGTGAGAGGCGCACGGACGCACATTCAGATCGAGACAACGGACCTCGTTGGAGGTTGGAAGACGAGAGGAGACAAGCGAATGAAGGGGCGCCCGAGATCTAGTATTTCTGTTTGATCGGGGTAGCACTGATTATTATACTTACCTAATTTGCGTTGCGTTAAAATTTCGGTCCTTTTATTCTAAAGAAAAGATTCGGTCCTTTTTCTAGTCGTGTTGACGTGTTCCTTCTTTTTAGTCGACACTTAGAATTAGGCATCCCACTCTAACTGAAGCATGATTTTTTTTTTGTTGGCGCCAACATTGCATATCTAACAGTATCTAGGAAAATATCTTCTTCATAGTTTGGTGCATAACTAGTCGACACTTAGAATTAGGCACCCCCTCTATATCCAGCCGCTCCTATAAATCTGATTTGTTGGGACGGCTCTAAATACACGCTGAATATTAAAAATTAAATACTAAAATTTAAATTTTTTCAGATGAATAAATGACCAAAATAAAAGTTATAGATGTCAAAAACCTTTTCATTTGAATTTCGATTTTTGTCAAGAAAAACTACGTTTGAATTTCTCAAATTTGAAATTTGAATTTTTTTCAAATGACCTCTGATGGAGAAACAACCTAAATGAATGTTGTAGATCTCAAGAAGATATACAAATTTGTAGTTGACAACTTTTTGATTTGAAATCATCTTGTCAAAGAAAACTATATTTGAATTTTTAAAATTTAAAATTTGAATTTTTCAAATGACCTTGGACGGAGAAACAATAAAAACGAAAGTTGTAGATCTCAAAAAGTTATGCATCTTTGTAGTTGATAACTTTTTAATTTGAAATCATTTTGTCAAGGAAAATTAGGTTTGAATTTCTCAATTTTGAAATTCAAATTTTTTAAATGACCTCAGATGGATAAACATCAAAAACAAAAGTTGTAGATCTTGAAAAGTTATACAACTTTGTAGTTGACAACCTTTTAATTTTAATTCATTTAGGGTCTCAAACACTCAATTAAATTTGGTTGAGGATAATATGAGGAGAAAGAAAATCCAATATAAACATAAGCGAGTGTTGTTAGAGGAGTACTTCTCGATGGTGACGTTGTGGGTTTGAATCTTGTCAGCCACAAAGCACGCATGTGAACCAAGAATTTAGATAAGTTTTCTCTAGATTTTTAGAATAAGTTTTGGACAAATAGCTTACCCACAATATTATCTCACTAATTGTATGTCGTGTGACAATAATAATTTTTGCCACTAACAAATGTCATATCAATGAGGTAATATGTTTTTCCACATATTTAAACAGTGGCAAAACAATGTTTCGTCACTCGATTTGCCACTAAAGATGCTTTTTGTGGCGAATTAATATTTTATCACTAATAACCAACATAAGATTGATAAAAACTAGATTTTTCACAAATAGTATGGCAAGTAGTGGCAAATTTAAATTTCGCCACAATATTTTCTCACTAATTCTGTCTCTTGTGGCGATATTTTTTTGCCACTAATAAATGTCATATCAGTGAGGTAAATATTGTTTTGCCACAAATACCTTGTTAAATAGTGGCAAAACAATGTTTCGCCACTCGATTTGCCACTAAAGATGCTTTCTGTGGCGAATTAATATGTTGTCACTAATAACCAACATAATAGTGACGAAAACTTGTTTTGTCACAAATAGTATAGGCATTAGTGGCAAAGATAAATTTCGCCACATCATTTTATCACTAATGCTTCGTCTTCCTGTAGTGCCTCATCAAGGATATGTACAGGGATGTGGTGACGTTTGTCCGAACATGTGATGGCGACACCAGTGACTTTTCAATTAAAATAGGACTGCATCAGGGGTCAGCTTTGAGCCCTTATTTATTTGCTTTGGTGATGGATGAGGTCACAAGGGACATACAAGGTGGTAACTTGGTGTATGCTCTTTGCTGATGATGTGGTGCTAGTTGACGATAGTAGGGCAGGGGTTAATAGGAAGTTAGAACTATGGAGGCACACGTTAGAGTCGAAAGGGTTCAGACTTAGTAGGACTAAGACCGAGTACATGAGGTGCGATTTCAGCACGACTAGGCATGAGGAGGGAGACGTTAGCCTCGATGGACAAGTGGTGGCCAAGAAGGATACTTTTCGGTATTTAGAGTCGATGGTACAAAAGGACGGAGACATTGATGAAGATGTTAGGCATAGAATTTCAGCCGGCTGGTTGAAATGGCGTCAAGCTTTTGGCGTCCTCTGTGACAAAAGGGTGCCTCAGAAGCTGAAAGGTAAGTTCTATAGGACGGCGATTCGTCCGGCGATGTTATACGGTGTTGAGTGTTGGCCTAAAAAAGGCGACATGTCTAGCAATTGAGTGTAGCATAGATGCGTATGTTGCGTTGGTGTTGTGGGCACACAAGAAGGGATAGAGTCCGGAACGACGATATTCGGGATAGGGTTGGGGTGGCACCAATTGAGGAGAAATTGATTCAACATCGGTTGAGATGGTTTGGACATGTCCAACGGAGGCCTCTTGAGGCGCCGGTGCGTAGTGGTGTTCTAAAGCGGGCCGATAATGTAAAGAGCGGTAGATGTCGACCTAAACTAACTTGGGACGAGTCCGTTAAGAGAGATCTTAAGGAGTGGAATATCTCCAAGGATTTAGCTATGGATAGGAGCGCTTGGAGATTGGCAATCAACGTGCTTGAACCGTGACCTCTTTTTGTCTTGTGCCCTTTATGTCCCTTTATGTGTCTCCCTGTTTCTCGTCTCTTTTGGGTTTCATCTCTAGCCTACCCCAACTTGCTTGGGACAAAAGGCTATGTTGTTGTTATTTATGGTAACGATACAATTTTATTTAATTTCTGCAGATTAGAGCCACCAACCCCATGAGCATCCGTTCCCGTCCCTCCTTGCTGACTGAGGCTTTTATCAGATTCATTGATAATCAAGGCATGGGTCTAATTTGCGTTATGTGCCGCTCTTCTGCAGGTCTTGGCTGTGGCGGGCAAGAAAAGCGTGGTGAGTACCTGTTGCTGGTCCTCAATCAATAACGTGCAAACCATTCTGGTCTTCAATATTGTTTTTTTTTCTGTTGTCAGAAATACCAATATGGGTGGCCAGTCATTTCTAATTCTGAACTACTTATGTCATCAGTTCAATTCTCCACTTGGCAGGTAAGTATTTTGCCATGGCCTTTGCTGTGGTACACCCAAATAATTGTGAACCGTCGATCTGAATGTTTTTTACCATATATTACTTTATAGGAGGTAATAATAAATCTATATTTAATTGTTCTTAATTTTGGAAGAAAAGGAAGTGTCCAACTATGTTGTCT
Source organism: Saccharum spontaneum (assembly GCA_022457205.1). Classification (NCBI taxonomy): domain Eukaryota; kingdom Viridiplantae; phylum Streptophyta; class Magnoliopsida; order Poales; family Poaceae; genus Saccharum; species Saccharum spontaneum. Next base: position 41,812,503 of record CM039603.1, read on the forward strand.
ACTTTTTGGAAAGTTTTGTACTGATATATTTTTCAACGTGATGGAAGTTAGTAATGATTTTTTTTAAAACGTAACAGAACTTGATATACACAAAGTTGTGTACGATATCATGATTCAATGTGTGACTTTTTGTAATGTGATCAAAGACAAATGTGTGCTCTTTGCATTGGTCTAAATTTTTTCAAACAAAATAATATACTAAATACGAGGTGTACATGTGACAACTTTTATTACGTGAACTAAGTTTTTTTTCTTTGCATGGTCTAAAATTTTCAAACAAAATAATACCGCATGCATGGAGGGCTGCACACGTGATGGAACAAACAAGGAAGGGCCATGCGCTCACTCATGTCTTTCCCTTGATTTGAGGATTTCAGATCTTTTTTCCTTTTCTTAAGTTAACTTATATTAATTTAAAAATCTAAAAATTCAATGGCTCAGATTTGTTTGAGGTATTACCTCATAGTAAGTAATGGGTGTACCGTAGCATTGCCCTTTTGCCATATTAGGATTCAATCTTTTTTTTACAGTATCAGGGTTTAATCCTTTGTTTTTTATTTTAAGATGTTACAAGGTGTCTTGCAGTTTTTTTTTCTTATATCTTTTTCCTTGCTACTCCATGTGCTATGCTTTTTTTATATCCATTGTATCTTTGAAAATGACATCTAAACAATGTGTATTGCCACCTCAGGATGGAAATTCATGAACTGGAAGTTCGTAAGCACAAGTTGTGGTTTTTGAAGTTAAGAACCGATTTTGCAGGATAATTTCAGTTGCATAGATATGATCATACATTGGAACAGGACGAGACTCAAGGGTGCTGCTTCTCTCTGCCTGCTGCCACGCTGCTGTTGCTGCTCTCTTCTTGACGACACAACCAAGGTGAGTTTGGAAATATTTCCAGGTTTTAATGAAACGAGTTTCAGGTAGCAAAAGAAGGAACTGCTCTATTGCAGTCCCATGTGTACGATTGCTGCTAGCCCCGATTGAGAAGTAGGGTTCACTTGTTTCTTTTTCCTGAGAAAATAGAGGTCTTCAGTAGTAACACTTGTCCTGCACATCACATTATCACTGATATATTATACTAAATCTGGCACTTCGGAAATTATTGCTTTACCACTTTTTTTTTGAAACTCTTTACCACTTTATTGTATGGTAGCAAACTGAATAACTGATATAGCATAATGTTTTCTCTACCGAAATGTGTAAGCAGATCATTGAGATGCAGTGTTGCTTGCATAGCTTTGGTTTCTAAAATAATTGTTTGGTAGCAAACTGAATAACTGATATAGCAGAATGTTTTCTCTACCGAAATGTGTAAGCAGATCATTGAGATGCATTTGTTGCTTGCATAACCTTGGTTTCTAAAATAAACTGAGTTATTTTTTAATATAAAATATATACATTTTTTTGGGCAACAGCAAAAATACATATACTTTGGTTCTTTGGTTTGTATTACCAAATATCACAGCAAGAGATACAGACCTGCACATGAGTTATTTGCTTACGTTAATTAATTTCTGGGTATACGTTCTCATCCCTTCCGTCTGTGTTCTTTCAGATGATTTATGTCTTGTGCATTTATAACAAGAAAGAAAAGGAGCACCAGATAATGGTTTGTTCTATAGCCAACCCTTCAACATTGAGCAGGTGTAGTATAAACCTGGGCACCTGTTTTAAATTTTTACGAAGGATGCAGCAGACATAAAACATGTCTGAAGAAAGCTGAGTTTCAACATCAATAATCATTTCCAGCTACAGAGTTTGGATGTGCTATGTGCTTCTTAATTAGATCCCTGGCCTATCTCATATTCTTAGAAAAGAATGCAATTGAGCAATCACCTACAATGGACCGCTATCCAGAACTGTATCTGAACTCATTTTATTGAAGTACAACTTTTTTCCTTTTAGAAAAGAATGCAGTTGAGCAATCACCTACAACTGTTTTGGTATTGACAGGGTTGCACATATTTGAAGAACTTCTGGAAGTAGATTGCCATGTATGCTCCAACTTCTTCGAGTTATTTTGGTGATTTATATACTGTCTAAAACCTGATGATTTTTTTCTTTTTATTTGCACTCTGTTGTAATTTTTTGAGCTAGGATCTAGCAATAGACATGAAGCATTTAGTTCAGTGCAATGTCTGAAAGTATAAGCATTTAGTTCAGAGGGAACTAGGGAAGACCATGGAGAAGAATCAAACTGCTGTCAAATATACCACAAGCATTTCTCCTAAACCGGCTGGGAGCTCTTCTTTGTAGTTTTCTTTTAGAGGATCTCATTTTTCTGCTACAAGTACAAGTATGTTTACTGAACTCTTTTAACAATTTTCTGCTACAAGTACTGTTTACTGAACTCTTTAACAATTTTCTGCTACAAGTACAAGTACTGACTGTTGATTCACAAAAGAAGAATAGAATTCAGTGGCCGAAGAGAGATGTGAAATGAAGTGACAGGCCACCCATGTCAAAACCACTGATTATGTAAATACAATTTGATTTTCTCCGATGAAAGGTGTAGGATTTTGAAGCAAGAATGCAGCGAAATTATGATCCCCAAAACTGTAAAAGGACATCACAAATTGGAACAGAGAGAAGCAGTCTCATAAATGATCATTTTAGAATTTTCTTGTGCATCCTTAAAATGCCGCCGTCGCGTTAGCATGGGCAAATATAATAGTATTAATAAGTTTATGATAACTGGATATAGGTTAAGTATCTATTATGTATATTATATAATAAATAAATAAATATAAAAACATCTAATTTAATATAAGTAATTTTGTATTAGTCACATATATTAAATAGTAACTATAATACTTATCTCTCTTAAAATTCTAGCCCATGGCAGAGCACGTGTTGATGGACTTGTATGATAAATCATGATCTTATATGATCGAATAGGACTATGTCAAATTTAGTCTTCAAAGTAATATAAGTTACGCACATACATGATACGACGCACCAAATTAATATCTGTTACACAAACAAATCAATCCCTCTTGATCAACACGCATACGTGTCATGCTGCATGTAGTGGCTTAGAATGCATGCATGCCCAAATTATCAAACATAGGTCATATGCTAAGTTATTAAAGCGCCATGTCACGGCCTAAACAAATAACAAAATATTCACAAAAGTGTGCATGAATTAAATACATGCACATCATGCTAAAGAGACAAACAAGCTAGCGGCCATCATATAAGGAGTGTGTATATTGACTCCTCAACAAACGAAATCACGTCATGCTTAAAGAAATGGCAACTATCAAGTTCAAAACATATGCATACATCCATCTGCGACTACAAGACTGAAGAATTTTGTTTTCTTTTGTAGTAGTTTGTACCAGCCAACCATACGATGTAATCTTATTTTTATGTTTCTGTTGTTTAGGTCCTACATCCATTGAGTCTAGTTTTCAGCATAAGGGTTGCAAGTTTGGAAAACAGCTGTAGCTCCCATATTCCACTAGTACTTCTCATTCGGCTAGACCTTTTGATCTTATTCACTCTGATGTATGGGGTCCTGCACCTTTTGCTTCCAAAGGTGATCATAAATACTATGTTATTTTTGTTGATGATTATTCTCGATATACTTGGATTTATTTTATGAAACATCGATCTCAATTATGCTCTATTTATCAAAATTTTGCTCGCATGGTGCACACACAATTTTCTACCCCCATTCGAGTTTTTCGTTCTGATTCTGGTGGAGAGTATTTATCTCACACCTTTCGCCAATTTTTGACCACTGAGGGAACTCTTGCCCAGCTCTCTTGTCCTGGTGCCCATGCTCAAAATGGGGTTGCTGAACGAAAACACCGCCATATCATAGAGACTGCCTGCACACTTCTTATTGCATCTTTTGTTCCTTCTCATTTCTGGGGAGAAGCTGTTTCCACTTCTGTTTGTCTCATCAACCGACAACCATCATCAAAATTGTCTGGTCAGTGTCCTGGTGAGGTTCTTTTTGGTACTCCTCCTAACTATGACCATCTTCGTGTTTTTGGCTGCACATGCTATGTCTTACTTGCACCTCATGAGCGGACTAAGCTGACTGCTTAGTCAGTTGAGTGTGTTTTTCTGGGGTATAGTCTTGAGCATAAGAGTTATCGTTGTTATGACCCCTCTTCTTGTCGTATTCGTATATCTCGTGGTGTCACTTTCGTTGAAGATCGTCCTTTCTTTTATAATCCTTCTACTCAACCATCCCATCGTTGTACTGAGTCAGCATCTTTCATGTGTCTTCCACCTATACTCAGTGATGTTGCCACTCCTACACCACCTGTGTTTTCGAGCCCACCCAACACTCTTGTGTCTCCTCCTGATACTATTGAAACTACTCCACCTACTCATGTCAACCCTCCACCTTCCAGTGTCGACCCCCCACCTTCCAGTGTCGACCCTCCACCATTAGATCTTCCTGAACCCCCATCTTATCAACCACCTGTCCTCAAATACTACACTCGTCGTCCCCGAGTCCCCACACCCACTTCCTCGGCCAGTCCTAATCCTCCCGATGTTGATACTTCTATTAATACTGATGAGTCATGTGCTTTTTCTGATGAGTCACAGGGTGGTCCGAGATATAATCTACGTGATCGTGCTACTATTGGGCCTACGGACAAGTATGGTTTCCCTCGTGTCAATGCTGTTGTGGAAGAGCCCACCACTTATCGAGAGGCCTCTAGCATTCCAAAATGGCAACTTGCTATGTGTGAGGAACTTGCTACACTTGATCGTACAGGCACTTGGGATCTTACTCCATTACCATCGCATGTTGTGCCTATTACATCCAAGTGGGTCTTCAAAATTAAAACCAAGTCAGATGGTTCTATTGAGAGATATAAGGCTCGTCTAGTTGCCAGAGGTTTTCAGCAAACTCGGGGCAGAGATTATGATGAGACATTTGCACCTGTTGCTCACATGACTACTGTTCGTACTTTAATTGCAGTGGCGGCTTCTTCTTCTTGGACAATCTCTCAGATGGATATTAAGAATGCCTTTCTTCATGGTGATTTAAATAAAGAAGTTTACATGCAACCACCCCCAGGTGTTAATGCCCCTCCAGGTTATGTTTGCCGCCTTCATCGGGCTTTATATGGTCTTAAACAGGTTCCTCGTGCTTGGTTTGAGCGCTTTGTCTCTGTCATTCAGGCTGCTAGTTTTCACCTAGTGATCATGACCCTAATCATGACCCTGCTTTATTTATCCACCTCTCCTCACGTGGACGTACTTTGCTTCTTCTATATGTTGATGATATCTTGATTACGGGTGATGATGCAGACCACATTTCTTATGTCAAGCAGCAGCTTGGTGCACAATTTCAAATGTCTGACTTAGGTCCTCTCAGCTATTTCTTAGGCATCGAGGTTAAACAGTCTGCAAAGGGTTGCTATCTTTCTCAGTCCAAGTACACACAAGACCTTATTGCTCATTCAGGCATCACTGACCATCGGACAGCTGCGACACTTATGGATCTTCACTTGCAGCTTCGTCCCACTGATGGTACTCCTCTTGAGGATCCGTCTAGATATCGACATATTGGGGGCAGTCTTGTTTATCTCATTGTTACTCGACCTGATATTGCTCATGCAGTCCATATTTTGAGTCAGTTTGTGAGTGCGCCTATGTCTGTTCATTTTGGCCATTTACTTTGTGTCTTGCGGTACTTGAGGGGGACATCATCTCACAGCTTATTCTATGCTCGTGATAGTTCGCTTCAGCTTCATGCTTACTCGGACTCCACTTGGGCGAGTGACCCAATAGATTGTCGTTCCATCACAGGGTACTGTATTCTTCTTGGGTCCTCTCCTATTGCATGGAAGTCCAAGAAACAGGCCGCTATATCTTGTTCTAGTACAGAGGCAGAACTTCAAGCACTTGCCACCACTACTACAGAAATCGTATGGCTTCGATGGTTGTTGGCTGATTTTGGGATTTCTTGTGATGCTGCCACACCTCTTCTATGTGATAATACAGAAGCTATACAGATTGCCAATGATCCTGTGAAGCATGAACTTACCAAGCATATTGGTGTCGATGCTTTCTTTACTCGATCTCACTGTAATCAGCATACCATTGCTCTTCAGTATGTGCCATCCGAGTTGTAATTGGCAGACTTCTTCACCAAAGCGCAAACTAGAGAGCAACATCGGTTTCACTTGCTCAAACTCAATGCTTCAGATCCTCCACTTCCATCTTGAGTTTGAAGGGGTGTTAAGTGAAGGCCCGTCTACTACTGGCCCATATGGCCCATATGTGTGCCTATATATACTTCTCCACTAATGGAGTGATTGATTATCTTCTAACTTAGAGACCTTAAGGAGTGGAATATCTCCAAGGATTTAGCTATGGACAGGAGCGCTTGAAGACTGACAATTAACGTGCTTGAACCGTGACCTCTTTCTGTCTTGTGGCCTTTATGTCCCTTTATGTGTCTTCCTGTTTCACGTCTCTTTTGGGTTTCATCTCTAGCCTATCCCAACTTTCTTGGAACAAAAGGCTATGTTGTTGTTGTTGTTGTTGTTGTTGTTGTGTTGGAACTCTTAATCAGGGAGGTGTAATTAACATAATTTTTATGCAAATATAAGACTTATGGAAGTATGGACTCACAATACTTGTTCTTCTTATTATGTTGTCTTGTTTAAATTAAACCAAAACCAAATTTATCTCTGCTGACGCAGAGGCGGATCATAACCGCCCGTTTCCCCGCCATCAAGAATTACAACACCAAAGGAAAAAGAACACACTGCACTTAGTTAAAAGCCTAAGCAGGCATGACTCAAGAGAAAACTACTCCCCTGCTCATGAAAGGTCATCAAGCAGATGCACAAGGGCACCAAAATGATCAGATGAAAGCGAAGCTAGCAGTCGCGAAGCACATCGAAAAATATAAAAAGAAAGGATTGCCAGCCTATCCAACATGTGAGGACATATAAGTTGACTTTCAAATAGCAAATCTATAAATAGGAGGGCATCACCACTACTAGACTCCAAGCCTACTGATGATTGCCCAAAAGACTATGAACATGACAAGTTCATGCTACCTTTGGGAAACTAGGAAGTTCCATGCTAGGTGCATGGAGGTGGCAAAAGCCTGGGCTATGCTCCTTTGTACGAAGCCCAAAAGAGGGATTCAGTAACAACGATGATGAAATCATTGTAGACTTCTTGGACATGTGCATATTGGTATGACACGGTGAATTCGACATCTATCAACTTACTTTGTTTTCCCTATAAGATGCAACCTATTTGTATATATGCATTGAAATATTCATATGTACTCTTTAGGTACCAAATGACATGATGTGCCTTTGTAGAATGTAGTAACACATCACCACAAGGATAAATCGAAAGGTCAGGTACCTCAATCCCATCATGATTAACAAGAAATGCAACATGGGGCAGCCATTGCCAGATTACCACGAATGATAAAGAGAAAGCAAACTTCTAAAAACAGCTTCACAACAAATTGAAATGGAGGTTGCATCGTACATCTATTGTTCTATAATTGCATATTAATAAAAGGATCTCTACTTGCCCCCTACTGCTTCAAGTAATTACAGTTCAACCATATTGCCAGGAACATTCTTTTCATATTTCAAGGATATAAGAATTTTATTAATTACATGGTGTTTTCACATGTGTAGAGGACACTAGATTACATTCATAATCTATCCTCAATATGGATCTATGGTTGTCCTTGGCTTCACGAATTTGAGAGCATATTACAATTGTAAATGACAATACTATTTCTTTACACAAACATTGACAATTTTTCGTTAATGGTACTCACTTGGTGCCGGTGTATTGGACCCCGAGTATCCTCGCCACAAGCAGAAAAACCCAACTAGGATGGGATCAGTTGAGCCTGTTAAGGAAGAGGCCTAAAACGGATGGGGTACGACATCACCTACATGGAATACAAGATATAGACTAGATGTACTTGGAACCCAAGCATATCATGTTGATCCACTTGAATTCGATAAGATTACCTTGTAGCAAACTAGGAAATCATAGATCTAGGTCATTTGACATTCCATCTGTAACCCTACCTCTTGGACTATATAAGGGGAGGTAGGTGTAACAGAACCGACCAATTATACGAAATTAAGTAAGAAAATCACCCGTCGGAGCAAACAATTTAGCAAACTTAAGCCCGTATAACCCAGTAGTCCGTGAAATCATGAAGGATTTCAAACCAACTCACACACCAGCCAAGATCATAATAAGTTCAGCGGTCACCATCACATATTACATAAAAGTTCATATCACAGATACATCAGAGTTTAAACATAGTTATTACAAACCGTGTTTGAATAGAAAGTAGCGGAAGCAAATCGTTCAAATCCACACACACACACTCACACGGAGTTCGAAATAAAGTGCAAGCTGATGATCATCTCCAACAAAATCATTAGTTGAGATGTAAGGAATGACCATTGCCCATGGTCCTAAGCATCACCCATCGCATGATAAAGGCAGTTGATACAGTAGCCATAATACATCTGCCTATCTGCAACAAGTGGGAACAAAACACTGAGTACGAGAAGGAACTCAGCTAGACTTACCCGACATAACCAAAAATAAAGTGACACCAAGGATTATGAAGGGCTTTATAGTGGTGTAGCTGACTTTGCAAAAGGCATTTTTAGCATTTCAAGAACCTTTTTCCAGAAACATTATATTAAGTTAATCATTATTACCCTGTCGGCTACATTTGCACCTACACTAGAGTAAGCATATGATTAAGCAATTAATGATAACCAATGATCATTAGCAACTTCCATAATGTCATATCCATTATAACCAACCAAGTGTTCTATCAATATTACTACGATGAAGTAACTCAAGTCAAGTGTTCACTATCCAGTGAACGATGGTGATTCGAATCAATTATTAACCAGCTGATAATTTATTCCTCACACAAACCTCACTCACCCACATAAAGTGAGATATTGATCACCGAGTCAACGATCCAGGTAAAGTCTCGAGTTTGCCAGGAACTACATGTACCCAGGGGCCGACCGACTGCCCTTTGGCCTTATCATCGCGCCCACGTGTCCTACCACACCTTCTCTGGTACAATGCGCTGCAGACAATCCACTAGGCCCGAATAATCTCCTAGTTTCACGGTCGAAAGGTACGTTATTTGGCCAGCTAAATGTGAGGCATGCGTTCAACATGACCCGAGGCCCAACAACGGTCGATCCTTAATCGACACAGACAGAAATCATTACATTTTGAAACCCTGTAAGTTTTCATTCGGTCTCAACTTCAAGTTAACACTTAGTTATCCCATGATGACCTAATTATCCAAGCAGATCCAGGTAACCACCTATAGCTCACAGGTGACAGGAAATCACCCGACTTCTACCGGTCTAAACCAGCTAAGCATTGACTGAACTGCGAATATCAGGGTAGCAAGGGTAGGGTATAACAAGGGTAGACAAGGTATAATGCAACAACGGTTGCAAACAACTCCTGAATGTAATGCATCAATTAAAGTAAAAGCATTAATTAAATATTTGCAAACGAGAGAGAAATGCTCCGGGGCTTGCCTCTCTCGAAGGAACTCAGGTGATGATTAGGGCACTCCTGAAGCTCCTCAATGTCCTCCTCGTCGGCCTCAGGCACCTCCTGCGGCTGCACCTCGAGTTGCTCTTCCGGCTCCTTAGGTACGACGACTGGATTCTCTGCTTGCGATACTGTATGATGCATATGCGTAAGTGCTTATGCAAAAGGTGCATCAGATGAAAGGGCACATAATGATTATGATTGCATGCAAGGTAGATGAACATGATTCACTTTATTGGGTAGAGTAGAAGTAAAATTCTTCTACAAGGTAGTCAACATCATCCAAGAACATGTAATATAAGTACATGTCATCTACTGCATTCTCTTCTACTACTAACTACGCTATAGCCACACATAAGTACTGCTACACTAATACTACAACCACTGCATTAACATGCCAAGTCACCACATCAAGTTAAAATGCTTCAAAGATGCACCAAAAATAAACAAATTAACTATTCATACATAAAGCAAGATTTAAATAAACCCTAATTAACACTAGATTTGAATAGCAACATCTATTTTGTTAGCACAGAAAAATCTGAGAAAATTATTGTAGCTTGCTAGTTCCAAACATAGCATACCACAAAAAAATCACTGTATTTGGACCATTACAACTGCTTACACAAAAAGAACAAAAAGAATGATATAACAGCACCTGAAAATACTTTGTACTATGAAAAGTATCAAACAATAGATTTATCACTTTTCCTATGTTCTACACAGTAAATACGCATTGTACAAAAATTATCATGCCCATGTTCTATACATATTTTTCTCTATAGCAAAAATAACAAATATAAGCCAATAAAGGCACTTGAACTAAACATCAATATTTTTCCACAGAACATGTATGGCATATATTTTTCATACAAAGTACATCACATAAGAAGACAAACAAAACTAGAACCATATTTTTCTGAGCAACATGTGATTTACTATGCATTTCTGAAGGTTAAAAGCATTTACAAGAATAAAATAAAACTATACAGGAAAGTATCATAAACTTGACATGCAATATTTTTAAACTGTAGATCTGGTCATGAGGATCACAACAAAATTTGTTTCATCAATTTTGGAGTAGAAATGGGCAAGATAAAAATTTCCAAAGCATTTCACAGAAATAAAGAAATCCTTTTCTTTTTCTTTTCTAAAAAATCCCCTACTAAAACGCTACGTGCACCTGGGATTTTCCCCGGGCCGCGTACCTGGCGGCTGACAGTGGGGCCCGTGGCCCACTTGTCACACACACAGGCGGAGGGGAAATCCTCGCCGGCGAGATCTCGCCGCCGGCGAGGTCTCTGGCAAAACCACGGCCACCAGCACACTCTATGTGACGAGCCAACTCGATCGGGGGTAGAAAATTTGGCGGCGGGAGCACCGGTGAGGACTCGCCACTGGTGATGGTGGTGCAGCGGAGCCCTCTGGTGGTACGCCGACCGACTGCGGTTGCGGCAGGATGAACGGAGGCGAGCAACAGTTTCGCGGCATCAAGGCAAACACGGAGCGCTAAAAGATGGAGGAGAAAGGATGGTGGAAGGGCTCCGGCCACGGCAGTGCGCAAGTCCGGCCATGGGGGGCATGGCGGAGGTTCGAGGCACGATTGGGCGCTCACCTAGGCTCGAGCGGAGGCGAAGGTTAGCGTTCGGTGATGAAGAAGAGGAAGCGGAGGAGCATGCAGGACGAATCAAAGCGGGGTTCGTCCGTTGAACGGGAATGGCAGCAAGGAGCTTGTGGCGGCGGAAACAGGGCGAGCTTGCCCGTGAGCTGCTGTTGCTGCTTGCTCTAGTGGGGATGGGGAATGAGGAGGAGTGAATGGAGAGAAGCGTGCATCCTGGTTCATGCGCCGATCATGCGGTCGGAGGCCGGTCATGCGCCACCACCCTCGGCGGCCCGTCGCTGACGACCACGCGGCGGGCACTGCCTGCGCACGGTCGGGCGACCGCGTTTGAGCGGGAGCACGGGAGCACGGGCGCATGGGCGTGGGCCGGGGAAGCCATGTTGGGCCAGAAGGGAGGCGGCCGGCCCAACAAGGTGAGAAGAGCCTCTCTTTTTTAAAAAAATTCTTTTTCCTAATTGATTTGAATCACATTTTTGAGCAACCAAAAACTGTTTTCAGGATTTGGGGTAAAAATAAAAGTTGTTTAGAAATTTAAACTCTACAACTTTGTCATAAGGTCCAAAGTCTAAATCCAAACAGATTTTGAGATGGAAGTTAAAAGCTAAATCAAAAGAATTTTTGACCATTTTTAGGAATATTTCTAAAAGCAAAATTTGACAAAACTTTGAGTACCAAAGTTGCTCCATAAATCATGGTGAACCATTATAAGCTAATTAGTTAAGCAAACAAACATGTTTAACACTAGTATAAGCAAGAACATGGCATAGAATTAATTAAACAAAACTATTGCAACAAGCATGTTTCAAGTCCATGTTTCATTAGTTTCATTTATATTTGATGCTATGCTCACGAATGCTTGATGATGCATTATGCTCATGATTGCAATGCCTAATGCATACTTAACACCAGGGGTGTTACAGTAGGAGCGATCCATTTGTAATCCAAGCAACCCATAGCTTAGAACACTTGACAAATCTAATAGTGCCACTGTAAACCAGAGTATGCGATACAAAAGAAGCATTATCCACTTGATGTAGCGTACATATAGTACCTAAACCAATATAAATGTGTGTCTCATGTGCTACCCCTCTAATTCCCTACATGCAAAACACTGATCTACTAATAAAACAGAAAATCTTACAACAGTTGGTTTGCCAAGTAGGGAAACTTTGTGAGTAGATTAGCCTAGCGACTGTAGGGTAAGATGGTAGACTAGAGGGGGTGAATAGTCCTTTATAAAACTTAATCGCGCTGGCTAACCGATACAAGTGTGGAATTAAACCTATCGGTCTAGCCTAGACTACACCCTCTATCTATATTCACAAGCACCTTACAAAGATCCTAATTAAGCAACAAAGGTGCCTGGCTAGTTAGAGCTTATCTAAACAATTTTAGAGCAAGGTCACACAAACCTATGCACCAGTACTTTGACAACAGAGGGAGCTCCTACACAACTAGTAAGCAAAAGCACAAAGCTCCTAAACTCACTAGCAATGCTCAGTAACAAGGCTACACAAGCCAAATTAGAGAGCGCAAATTACTTAGCTACACAAACTAAGCAATGTGACTAACAAGGTTACTAAAACCAAATTAGCCACACAAGGAAGCTACTTCTATGCTACACAAGCAAGAAGGTAACTAGCAGGCTACACAAGCAAACTAATTATAAGAGCAACTACATAAGTGCAATGTATATGAAAGTAAATACAAGCTTGTGTAATGGGAATGCAAACCAACGGGAAGAAAAGGATGGCACGACGATTTTTCTCCCGAGGTTCACGTTCTTGCCAACACGCTAGTCCCTGTTGTGCCGACCGCTCACTTAGTGATTCGGTGGCTAATTGGCATCACCTGCCAAGCCCGCACGTCAGGCGCCGCAAGAAAGCTCAATGACACGCTTTACTACAGTTGCTCTTCGTGGATCCCACGGGGTGAGCACAATACCCCTCACAAAGCTCTTCTCCGGAGCCATGCACAAGCTTCTTGCGTGCTTTGACGGAGATCACACCACCAAGCCATCTAGGAGGTGGCAACCTCCAAGAGTAAAAAGCATCACCGGCTTGCAACTCGATCACCTAGTGCCACACGATTCAACCTCACGATGCAATCGCACTAGAATCGCTCACTCACTCAATCGGATAAACACTATCAAGCAAGAGTGAGTTAGAGGGATCCCAAGCACTCCCCAAGCATGGACACTCAATCCCAAGGGTGCTCAATAGCCAAATGCCCGAGCTCCACCTCTATTTATAGCCCCCAAGTCAAATAGAGCCGTTGGAGCAAAGCTGCACTTTCTGCGAGGGCACCAGACACGGCGGTTGTGGCACCACCCTAGGGGTGGTGGTGCCCCCCAACGGCTAGGCACTGGATAGGCGACGGTGGCACTAGACAGGGGGTGGCGGTGCCACCCCGGCCAACACACGAAAAACCCTAGCCTCGGGTAAAATAGGGCGGTGCACCGCCCTAGGCACAGCAGTGCCTAGCACGGCGGTGACCAAGCCCAGCTCCCTTGCTCTCGGCTGAAGAGCGACGATGGCACCGGACGACCCCCGGCGGTGCATCATCAACACCATGGCTGTGTACACCATCACCGGTGATGCCACCCACTATCTTCACTGCTCTCGGCCAAGGTCTAGAGGGCACCGCCCTAGGGGTGGCAGTGCCGCCAGACAGGGGGTGGCGGTGCCACCCAGGTAGCACCCCGAGCCGGGTTTCGCCTCCTTTCTTTCACCAATTTCTTCTCCTTTGCAAATGTGCTAACACCACCAAGTGTACACCATCATGTGCAAGTGTGTTAGCATTTCACAAACAATTTTCCAAAGGAGTTAGCTACTTAACTTGCCATGCCACTCGATCCTAGAAATGATGTAAAGTTAGATCACTCAAGTGTGGCACTAGATGACCGATATGCAAACAAGTTTGCCCCGCTTAATAGTATGACCATCTATCCTAAACTCGGTTATAAACTTCTCTACACACCTATGACTGATGAAATGAAATGCCCTACAAATATACCTTTGCCTTGCGCATTCCATTTCATCTCCTCCATCGTTGATGCAACACATGCACCAATCAATCACAAATGATATGATCCACTTCATATCATCATGTGACCGTATTGGTTCATCGATCTTGACTTTACTTGCTCTTCACTGTTGCTTCGGTCCATCGGCGCCAAGTCATCACTCAACTTGCCCTTCACACTTGCAACCGGTCCATCGAGCCAAGTCATGTCTTGATCTTTTCCACCTTGATCACATGACTCAATGTCATGTTTCATATACAATGAGCTCCTTCATCACATGTGTGAGCTTTGCAACATCTCTGAGCCATTTTCACCTTTATGGCAAATGTTGCTCACACACATGTACCTGTGGACTAATCACCTGTGTATCTCACATTAAACACAATTAGTCCACCTAGGTTGTCACTCAATTACCAAAACCAAACAAGAACCTTTCAGTGACTCGATGGTAGGGCTAAGCTAGCAGTCAAGGCTGACAGGATGAATCTACGCTGGGGCCAACAGTTCAAGGCTAGCTTGGATGAGAGTGGATCTTGTCGGTTAGGGCGGGCAAAAGCTATGGCGGGGGCTTTTTTGTCAATGCGGTGGTCCTAGGAAGTAGATCCAGTCCGACATGGCGGGAGAGCTTGCCCGAGCAACCGTGGAGCCCACCTTGCGATGAGGAGAGTGCTTGTTGACATGTGGACCCTGTTTTCCTCTACTCGTGCTAGTGGTTTCATCTACTTATTAGTGCAAGTTAGTGAAGGTTTCATCCGGTTTCCTACGTGTGCAAAATAGCGCGGGCTCATTTCAGCTCCATAAAGCTCTCATTTTTTAGAGGTATCTCTATTTCACCTCCATCTTTAAAGGTATCTCTATTTTTTTGTTAGAGACGACTCTATCAAAATTCACCTCTAAAAATAGTTTCTGAGCCGGCTTGCCTTTAGAAATAGATTTTTAGAGTTGGCTGAGGGAGCCCAACCTACCCCCAACTAAAAAGTCATTTTTAGAGGTGGCTAGGATTTCCAACTGCCTCTAGAAATGGATTTCTAGAGACCACTGGCAATTTGACCCTCCTCGTGCAACACGGTAAAATTTATAACTTCTTCAAATCAAGTTAGATGAGGACAAACAATATATGAAAGTTGTAGTACTAGAGGAGATCTACAATTTTTTTGTTTGACAACTTTTTCATTTGAATTCATTTAGTGCATGAAAACAAATTGTTAAACAAAATTCAGTTTTTTTGAATTTTTCAAATGATATCTCATGGAGAAAAGACCAAACCCAAAGTTGTAGTACTAGAAGAAATATGTAACTTTACAACTAACAATTTTTTATTTGAAATAATTTAGTGGCCGAAAATTCTGCTTTAAGTTTTCGGATGTTGAAATTTATTTTTTTATTTTTCAATGTACCTCGGATTGAGAAATGACCTAAACCAAAATTGTAGTACTCAAATACATATAAAACTTTTGAGTTGAGTACCTTTTCATTTAAAATCATTTAGGACCCGGATTCTAAAGTTTAATATTTTTGAAATTCATTTTTTTAATCTTTCAAATAATCTCGGATGGAGAAATTACATAAACCAAAGTTGCAGTACTCGAATAGATCTAAAACTTTACTATTCAAACTTTTGAATCTGATTTATTTAGGGTCTCAAATATGCATTAAAATATTCAGTAAAGTGAACACAAATGAAATGTATTAGCCACTTAGTCGTAACTCATAATAACTTTGAGGCGCATTCGTGAGGAAGTAACACATGACGAATGAGGTGAAGAATATATTTGATCCCCCATGATTGTAAGTCACAAGTCAATCTTCTCTCACATTAGAACAATTTTTTGACTCGATTGCAAATTCTAGAAAACAATTTACGGAGGGGGTTGCGTTTCAACCCGGCTCTAGAGATCAATTTCTAGATGCGGCTAAATACCTACCCCTGAAAATCTAGAAATCGTTAGTTTCCAAAAAAAAAACTAGAAATCGTTGGTTTCTAGAGACAGGCAAGTAGAGGCGGCCGGAGCAGTTGCCCCTACAAACCGTCTATAGCCGCTTAAAAGCCTATCATAATGTCAGAGCAGCCGTAGTGGTGGGTCGACCCATCCAACAGAGAGAGTGCCACGTGAGCAGCGAGGAGTCGACTCCTTACAAAAAAACATCATGAGTCCCACATAATATAATAGAAAATTATACAAAGATTGTTTATGTAATCTTTCCTGCTTTCTTCTGACGCACAAAGCTGCTTGATCAAGTTGGAATCGGCCAAATAGGTGAGAGAAATTTGTTTTTTATTCAACATGAGTCGACTCAAAACTTTGCATGGGTTCTCTTCTCTCTCATCCGTGAGCCGTTCTCTCCCGTCATTGAGTCGATTTTTCTGGATGCCACGTCGATCCGATGAGTCGCTTTTACTACCCACTGGAGAAGCCCTAATATCTTTTTTTTTTCTTGTCTCTTCCTTTTCTTTTTTTAAGTTCATTCATATCAACACGTTGAAAAGGAAAAGAAAGATTTATATAAATGCGCGCTAGAGGACAGAAATTTTCATCTATATTTTCTTCATTTACTGAAAATTTCCATGCTCGATACGAATACTTCTTTGCACCTAGCAGCTAATTTGAATTTGGTACCACCACCTTATTTATTTCCAGTCCATATGACCCATACCTATCAGTACATATTACATGTTCATGTCATCCTTCAATTTGCTATATTTCAGAATTGCTTTTCATGTGCCTCACTCTTTGGTTGGAGTTTTGTCCATCCATGTTTATGTTGATATGCCTTTTTATTACATGTTTCCGCCATACCACCCTTGAATGCTTTTCATGCATCTCTAATCTCTGTTACGATTGGCAGCTAGTACTATTCGGATAAAAACTGACCGGCCTTGTTTTTCTAGATGTTCTCAAGTTAGCATTAGGGTACTCCCAACCAAAAAATTAAGATGGTTTTCTATATTCATGAATTAAGGTGTCAACTAAGGAAAATAATAATATGGTATTAAAATTAAAGTAAAGAGAGAAGGAAATGGTTTCTCAAATAAGAAACTATGCCTATACAGAACCAATATATGAAAAAATGTGATAGGGAGATGATGAAAAGAGAAGACATATAGAACAAAAAATTATTCTGAATAAACTATCGATTTAAAATACAATTTCTATGTATAGTGCATACGTGATTTGGCAAGCACTATCACAAATATAGGAAACATTGTTGGTTAGTAAGGGGGTGTTCAGTTCCTAAAATTTTTTGGGTTCTACAGTAACATCGAGCGTTTGGACACATGCATATAGTATTAAACGTAGACGGAAAAAAACTAATTGTATAGTTCTCGGGGAAATCGTGAGATGAATCTTTTAAGTCTAATTAGTCCATGAAAAGCCTTAAGTGCTACAGTAACCAATATGTGCTAATGATGGATTAATTAGTATCATTAGATTCGTCTCGCAGTTTCTTGACGGGTTCTGTAACTTTTTTATAGTATCCGAAATCCTCGCCCGACATCCTTTGTGACACCCAAAAATTTTCACCTCACGAACTCATCTCCAAGAGATTAGCCAAAGATATTTTCCAAATCTTCTAATTTAGCTATTCTCTAAAATAAAACATCCACAAAAAACCTAGACTACTCCAACAGCCTTTGTAAAAAATTTTCATTCTTGCTATTTATATCTGTCACGTCATGGGACACAGCCATCTTCGGCACCTGGTTGTGCCGCGCCGGCTTGAGCATGGCGTCGAGCACCTTGTGTGCGTCGTCTCTGCTGCCGCCTGCAGCAGCCGCGAGTCGAGGGTTCATGTAGGCATTCGCTAGGCGACGCGAGCGGTGGAGAGGACGAGCTGCTCGAGCTCGACCTTAAAGGCAAGCCGCAGCGAGCGATGGAGAAGACGAGCTGCTTGAGCTCAACCTTAATGGCGAGCAGCAACGAGCGATCGAGAAGACGAGCTGCTTGAGCTCGACCTTAATGGCGAGCAGCGGCTACTTCGGGGCATCCCGGCATTGCTGCACCTGCAAATGCTTCAGCACCGTGACGAGCGCATTCAATAGTGGCACCCCCGCGGCCCCGCTCCATGTGCCGACGCTACCGCTGAGACCGTGACCCAGCCTGTCAAGGGCGATAAAGAAGCAAAGCTCAAGGGTGCAGGACTGCAGCTGGTGCACGCCGCCAGCGCCACCACGCTAGCTAGGTCCGGCACTGGCGGCGGCCACGCGAGCGCATGCCGGTGCAGCATCCGGCCAGGCGGCCAGCGTGATGAGCAGCATTCTTTGGAGTCCAGAGCAGCACTGGCAACGCACGTTCGTGCGGGGGATGAGGCGCCATGCGGGAAAAGGTTGGATAGCCAGCGACTCTTCTCGTCCAAATCTAGCGACCGAATTTTCAGGAATAGACAGCGACTAAATTTAGAGAGGCGTTTACACAATATGTTGGAGTCGTTTTTTTGTCAATAATAGCTATATCTAGCTTTACAAAATATTTTAGCCTATCTCTTGGACATGCTCTAAACACCACCTAAGCCAAAATATCACTACCGGATTTGAAGCCGGCAATAGACAAACAGCAGTAGCCCAAAACTTTCCATTGCCGGTCTCCCACCCGACAGCAATACCAGTTTCCAAAAAACAAAAAAAAAATCCTACACAGCCACCGTCATGGCCACGAGCCTGCCCCATGCAACAGTTGCTGCCACCACGAGCCCCGCACAGAGGAAGGGGAAGGTTTCAATGCTTTCTACTTCTCTGATTATTATTACTACTCATTTCTATTCAGAGCTTAAACCAATGTGACCCTAGTAATAAGCAGACACACAAATTTATGAAATGTTTTTTTTAAAGATCCAGTGATGACGGCTTATATTAATAAGTAGGGAGAAAATACATGCTAAGCCAGAGGCGACACAACTAGAAGCCTTGCTCGTCAAGGATTACTAACAAAGTTGTGAAAAGTTAGGGATTACTCACAACTAAAGAGGTAACAATAAGAAGCAGGAGAAAAAGGAACTACATCTCCATCTTTTGCTCCAGCCAACATAGTTGTTGCATTCTTGGATGAGCCATTTCGGAAGCATATAGAGCCGCTAGCTAGGGCTGCAGTCACACTTGGTGGAGGTGCCCGCCCCATTGTACCTTGCCAAGTACAACTTAAGAGTCTTATCTCCAGGTGGTTCAGTTAAGGGCCCCAAGGTCAAGCATTTCTATCTGTTGGGCTATACAGTGTTCTACCCTTCGCGACACTGGCACAACTGAAAGGCTTGGCTACCAATCGTGTGATATGTCGTTGTGTGCGGACAGTGTCCTCTAGTAGAGTTCCCCGACGATGGCCGCCTTTTGTCGTTGTGGTCGAGACCAGCAACGGAGGGTCAGCCTAACTTTTATTAATGGAATTCTCCTCTATGAGAGGTGCCTGAGCACGTGATGTGTTGCTGATCCCCTCATCTTGGGGCACAGACAAGGCCACACTCTCTTCTTCTGCATGAGCATCAAGCATGCTGATAGCTGAATGGGACTCAATCAGCGTCACACTTGTCTCAATGGAGTCAACTCTATTTAGCTCCACTCGGCCTTGGTAGTACTCATGACCAAGGTAGGCCTCCAAGAGCATAGGGTCATTAGAAACTGACCTTACCATTCCCTCTAGCAGTGGAGGCAGCAACACGAACCAATCCATGGAATCCATCAGCCAGTCATAGCTCATCACCGAAGGAGGCCCAAGTTCCTCTCGATGCAGGTTGCTAGGTGTGCACCCGCACAAGATCCTCATCTGCAAGTGGGACATGTCTGTGGCCATGCTCGCCATGGCAAGAAGGAGAGCGGTATTTTGTGCTTCGGTAGCGTCCTCTTCGGCCATGTCCCAGGAGGGCAGCGCGATAATTACGACATGGCAAAGCATCGGTAGCGGCATGGAGACACCAGAATTGTTGTTTGTGGCCCTCGTGACGATGCAGGTGTTGGAATTTATATGGGCTTGGCCCAATAACCAATTGTGAAATTCTTAATAAATTTCAAAAGCTCATTCATGTGAGCAAGAGGGGATGTGGGAACTCTTTAGTACCACCTTATTTGTTGAAGTGAAGGTAGTCATACTTAAATATGTAAGTTCTCTCCACTTTCTCAAGTCTAGTGTGAGGAGTAAGAGAAGGCCACACGCGCGTGCTCGCTCGCCTCACCGGGCCGGGCGCGCGGCACCTGCGAGAATAGTCCACCGAAATCTGGCTCCTCGCCTTGCGGGAGCGCGATCTCCTTTTGCTGTTTTCGTTTTTGGTTTCTTGGCCTTCAAGTTGCATGAGTTCTAATCGGTTACAAATTAAAAGTCCTAAATCAATTTAGATCGTGATCACGACACAAGATTGGTTGGACAGGACTATATAAGCAACCTGCAGGCCACGCCAAAACATATCCAGTTGAGCTAGGGTTTTTGCCTCTACTCGCTATTGCGCCGCCGCTGTAGCTACTCCAGTCCGATCGCTTGCGTGCACAAACGACCGGGTGAGCAGGTCTCCAGAACCCTCGCCTTTGCGATCCTGCACCGAGAGAAGGCGAATAAGGTTTTTAGGAAGCGTTCTTCGCGCGACTGCTCCTAAAGCTTCCACAACGGCTCATCTTCCAAAAAGTGCATCGGCGCGTCGGCTTCGTCGTGCTAGAGCTCGCGGGATCGTCATCAAGAATACTCCTCCGCCTCTCATCGACGACTTCGATGATGACTTCAACATCGACGACATCGATATCAGCGATCTCACTCCATCACCACCACCAGCCACATCTTCAACACCATCTACTACTACAACAAACGAAAGGTATAATTCTCTTGATCTAATCTTGACGTTTGTACAATCTAATCTATCTACTGGATTGTCAATGCTTGTCATGTTGATGCTGTGGAATATGCTGATCTGCTATACTAGTATGCCATACAAATTTAATCTAGTTCATATATTTGCCATGATTTATGTTCTAGATTTAATCATGCTTTTAATCTGGAAATTGCCTAATTCTTTAACAATCCAAAAAACCTTACAACAGGTCGTTTCCAGAATTATCTATAGCTAGTTTTGTTGACGCGCTGAGGCCGAAAAAGTTTTTTGGTACACATTTTAAAAGGTGGTCTGTCAAGGTCACTGATTGGCTTACTGCCATGAAAGTTTTCTGGGTCAAAGATGGCATGCCTGAGGAAAACATCTCTGATGAAGATCAGAGAAAATTCTAGGAAGCTAATGATATCATTGTGGGAGCTATACGTAATGTGCTTTCAGATTATCTATTTAATTCTATGATGCACTTAAGAGACGCAAAGGCTCTATGGGATCATCTGAATGCTACTTATGGTGCTTCAGATGCAGGCAAAGAGCTGTATACCATGGAGAGCTTTAATGACTACAAGATGATTGCTAACAAATCAATAGTCGAGCAAGCTCATGAGATTCAGCGCCTGGCTAAGGAACTTGAACTCTTTAAATGTGTCTTACCCGACGAGTTTGTAGCTAAGTGCATTATTGCTAAATTGCCTTTTTCATGGAGGAATTTCACCACAAGTCTCAAACACAAGAGACATAAAATATCAGTTGAAAACCTGATAGCATCTCTTGATGTCGAGAAAAAAGCTCGGGTTAAAGATAACATTGAGAAGGGGAATGAAGAAAAATCTAGCGTCCACTTTGTCTAGAGAAACTATGGCAAGAACAAGGGAAAGCCTAAGTAACCTGCTTTCAATGCCAAACAAAATACTGCCTTCAAGAAGAAGAAGAAAGACAAAGCAGAGCTACCTTACTTCGCGTGTGGAGAGCTTGGTCATTTTGCTAAAGATTGTCCGGAGCGAGCGGACAAGAAAGAGAAAAAGAAAGTTCACCTCGTGACTACTAGCAGTGCTGATGACGGGTATGGTAATTTTCCTACTGTACTTTCAGTGTTTCAATCTCCAAGTTGGTGGGTTGATACATGTGCTAATATTCACATGTGTGCTAATATCTCTTTGTTTTCTTCTTACCAGGGGCTCCAAGGTTCCTCCGTCCTGATGGAGAATGGGTCACATGCTTCTGTTCGTGGTGTTGGCACGGTAGATCTGAAGTTTACTTCGGGACAGATCGTGCAGCTAAAGAACGTACAGCATGTCCCTACTATTCGCAAGAACCTTGTTAGCGTATCCCTTCTATTGAGAGATGGGTTTAAGAAAGTGTTAGAGTCTAATAAAGTACTTATGTCTAAGCATGGACAATTTATTGGTAAAGGTTATGATTGCGGAGGCTTGTTCCACCTATCTTTGGTAGATTTTTTTAATAAGTCAGTGAATCATATTTGTGGCACGATTAATGATAATTCGAGTGTTTGGCATTCTCGCTTATGTCATCTTAACTTTGGATTGATGTCATGTTTGTCTAGCCTGAATTTAATTTCAGATCTCACTATTTCCAAAGGTTTTAAGTGCCATAGCTGTGTGCAATCTAAGCAACCTCGAAAGCCTCATAGGGTAGCGGAGGAGAGAAACTTGGCACCTCTAGAACTCATACATTCTAATCTTTGTGAGATGAATGGTGTGTTGATAAAAGGTGGAAAGGGATATATTTCATGACTTTAATTGATGATGCAACTAGATTTTGCTATGTTTACTTGCTTAAAACTAAAGATGAAATGCTAAACTACTTTAAAATCTATAAAGCTAAAGTTGAAAATCAACTAGAGAGAAAAATTAAACATTTAAGGTCAGATCGTGGTGGTAAATATTTTCCTATATTATTTGATGAGTTCTATGCGGATCATGGTATTATTCATGAGAGGACAGCTTCCTATTCGTCCGAATCAAACGGTATTGCCGAGAGGAAAAACCGCACGCTGACTAACTTGGTGAACGCCATGTTAGACACTGCTGGTCTATCTAAGGCATGGTGGGGGGAAGCTCTATTGACTGTGAGTCATGTCCTGAATAGAATTCCAAACAGAAATAAAGAGACAGCTCCATGTGAGAATTGGATTAGAAGGAAACCATCACTTTCATACTTGCGCACGTGGGGATGTTTGGCGAAAGTCAATGTCCCAATTTCTAAGAAGCGTAAGCTTGGACCGAAGACTATAGATTGTATCTTTCTAGGATATGCTCACCATAGCATTGCCTATAGATTTTTAGTAGTAAAATCTAAAGTTCCCGATATGCATGTGGATACAATTTTTGAATCTCGTGATGCTACATTTTTAAAAAAATATATGAAAGATATGTGTAGCAATGCTAGATTTTCCTCTGAGATAGCTCCTGATTTTACTGTACCTATTGAGTCTTCTATTGAGTCATTTGAGCAACCACATGAAGAAGTCCTTGAGAATGACAATGAAGTTCCTGCGAGGAACAAGAGACGAAGGATTGCAAAATCCTTTGGTGATGATTTCATTGTGTATCTTGTGGACGATACTCCTACCTCTATTACAGAGGCATACACATCTCCAGATGCAGATGATTAGAAAGAAGTTGTTCATAGTGAGATGGACTCGATTCTTTCTAATGGAACTTGAGAGTTATCTGAGCTACCTTTTGGTTGTAAACCAATTGGATGTAAGTGGGTGTTCAAGAAGAAGCTTAGGCCTGACGGTACTATTAACAAGTACAAGGCTCGGCTTGTGGCTAAGGGTTATACCCAGAAGGAAGGCGAGGATTTCTTTGATACTTATTCACCTGTTGCTAGAATGACCACTATTCGAGTGCTACTTTCTCTGGCTGCCTCGTATGGTCTTCTCGTTCATCAAATGGACGTGAAGACAGCTTTCCTTAATGGAGAGTTAGATGATGAGATTTATATAGATCAGCCAGATGGATTTGTAGTAAAAGGTGAAGACCAGAAGATGTGTAAATTACTGAAGTCTTTGTATGGCTTGAAACAAGCACCTAAACAATGGCATGAGAAGTTTGACACTACTTTAACTGGTGCGGGCTTTGCTGTTAATGAAGCTGATAGGTGTGTGTATTATCGACATGGTGGGGGCCAATCTATTATATTATGTTTATATGTTGATGATATTCTAATCTTTGGAACAAACATTGATATTATTAATGAGGTCAAGTCTTGTTTTCAAAGAGTTTTGACATGAAAGATCTAGGAGAAGCTGATGTAATTCTAAACATTAAGCTGATTAAGGAAGATAGTGGGATTATCTTGTCACAATCTGACTATGTTGAGAAGGTCTTGAGCCGTTTTGGCTTTATGGATAGCAAGCCTACTCCAACACCTTATGATCCTAGTATGACATTGAGAAAGAATAAGAAGATTGCTAGAGATCAATTGAGATATTCTCAGATAATTGGTTAACTCATGTATCTAGCTAGCGTAACCAGACCAGATATCTCTTTTGCCGTGTGCAAGTTGAGTAGGTACATGTCCAATCCGGGTGATAATCATTGGCATGCACTTGAGAGGGTCTTGCGTTATCTCAAAGGTACAATGAGTTTTGGGATTCACTATTCTGGGCACCCAGCTGTGCTAGAGGGATATAGTGATGCGAACTGGATTTCTGATATTGATCAAATCTATACCACTAGTGGGTATGTGTTTACTCTTAGAGGTGGCGTAGTGTCTTGGAGGTCTAGTAAACAGACTATTTTGATTAAATCTACCATGGAAGCAGAACTTACTGCTTTGGATACAGTTTCTGCAGAGGCAGAGTAGCTACGTGAACTCTTGTCAGACTTGCCAGTGGTTGAAAAACTAATACCTTATGAACTGTGATAACCAAACAGTGATCACTAAAGTAAATAGTGCTAAGGATAATGCGAAGTCAACAAGACACGTTAAAAGATATTTGAAGTCTGTCAGGAAGTTGAGAAACTCCGGAGTAATCACTGTGGCTTATGTGCAAACAGACAAGAACCTGGCAGATCCCTTTACCAAAGGGCTATCACAAAATGTGATAGAAATAGCATTAAGGGAGATGGGTTTGAGACCCATATGAGTTTACAGTAGTAGTAACCCAACCTTTTTGATCGGAGATCCCGTAACTTAGGATCTGGGAAGAACAAACTATCGGTAAACTGAGGAGAGTATAATTATAACCCTCTCTATGTGAAGATGCAATACTCTCAAAGTGTTGAGGCACTGTATGGTAGGATGGCTAATGCCTTAACATGTTCTATTGGCTTTAACAAGCGAAGATGCTGTTCTACAAAGTATTCTTGAAAGAACATACCTATATGAGTTCGACTGTATAACGTCGTAGTCTATGAGACTTGGGTGGTCTCTAGTAAGCTCATGAAGAGACCAGGGAGTACAACGTATATGCTCCACCTATGGAGTAAGGCTATTGGTAGCCAGGTACTAGTTTGACTTTGAGAAAAGCTTATTCGCACAAAACTTGCAATTCAAGGCATAGTCCATTGTTCAAGTTGTGGATGAGTGTAGCTTGAGGTTCTAGGCGAAAGTTCAACTTCACAGTCTCTGCCGAACACTGGTCTATCAAACAGTAGTGAGAATAGGCAAATCTCTAAATGGGTATTTGAGATCTGGTGGGGGATTGTTGGAATTTATATGGGCTTGGCCCAATAACCAATTGTGAAATTCCTAGTAAATCACAAAAGCCCATTCATGTGAGCAAGAGGGGATGTGGGAACTCTTTAGTACCACCTTGCTTGTTGAAGTGGAGGTAGTCATACTTAAATATGTAAGTCCTCTATACTTCCTCAAGTCTAGTGTGAGGAGTAAGAGAAGCCCACGCGCGCGCGCTCGCCTCGCCGGGCAGGGCCGGGCCGGGCCGGGCGGGGCGGGGCGAAGGGCGCAAGTGCGCGGCACCTACATGAATGGTCCACTGAAATCCGGCTCCTTGCCTTACGGGAGCGCGATCTCCTTTTGCTGTTTTCGTTTTTTATTTCTTGGCCTTCAAGTTGCATGAGTCCTAATCGTTTAAAAATTAAGAGTCCTAAATCAATTTAGATCGTGATCGCGACATGAGATGGGCTGGACAGGACTATATAAGCAACCTGCCGGCCACACCAAAACGTATCTAGTTGAGTTAGGGTTTTTGCCTCTACTCGCTATTGCGCCGCCGCTGTAGCTACTCCAGTCCGATCGTTTGCGTGCACCAGCGACCGGGTGAGCAGGTCTCTGGAACCCTCGTCTTTGCGATCCTACACCGAAAGAAGGCGAATAAGGTTTTTGGGAAGTGTTCTTCACATGAATGCTCCCAAAGCTTCCACAACGGCTCGTCTTCCAAAGGGTACATCGGCACGTCGGCTTCATCGTGCTAGAGCTTGCGGGATAGTCATCAAGAATACTCCTCCGCCTCTCATCGATGACTTCGATGACGACTTCAACATCGACGTCATCGACATCAGCGATCTCACTCCATCACCACCGCCAACCACATCTTCAACACCATCTACTACTACTACAACCAAAAAAGGCATAATTCTCTTGATCTAATCTTGATGTTCGTACAATCTAATCTATCTGCTAGACTATCAATGCTTGTCATGCTAATGCTGTGGAATATGTTGATCTGCTATACTAGTATGCCATACATGTTTAATCTAGTTCATATATTTGCCATGATTTATGTTCTAGATTTAATCATGTTTTTAATCTGAAAATTGCCTAATTCTTTAACAGCAGGCTCTCTTGAGCATAAGGCTGCTTGGAAGTCGCAACAAGTGGTAGGAAGTCATGAGGAAAGTAGAATCGCTCGTATACAGCCGGCGAGCAGGTGAGTTGTGAGACCTATGTGGCCAGCGACTATTGAGGCGGTGTCGTGATGGGTAGTGCTTGGAGAAGTGTGTGAGCACGACGATGCGTGCTGGACAGAATAATGGCAGAATAGCAAGTAATTGGGCAGGAATTCGGAGGAACTTTCATAGAACAGAGGAGTGCTTAGGAGTATATTACAAGTTTGTTGTTTTGATGATTCTCTCATTTCTCCCAATGTGTTACACATACCACTCAAACACGACTCTCTCTCTCAGTAGCCAGGTAGCTAGGCTCACTTCCACTCTGGTCCTTGGACGCGCGTACTGGGCCGACGCTCGCGCACGCTCCTTCTTGGCCCATCTGCGATGTTGGCGTGCGTGACATCTTCAGGATTACCGTCATCTTCTGTTGCTAACGAGGGTGCGTTGCTGACATCCCCCTCGATCAGAGCCAGCTTGCCCCCAAGCTGGTGCTCACAAAAAGCATTGCCGAAGTTGCTCCAGGTCCTCCCATGTCGACAGTGATGGCAGTAAGCCGATCCACTGTATCAGTGCTTGAAGGCGAACAGTAGCACCGGACCGGGCCACCCGCTTCTGAAGAATCCGGAGAGGAACTAGAGCATCAATGGTATCTAGTAATGGCTCAGCAGATTGACTTACAGGCACGACTCCTTTCAGTTGAGACACATGGAAGATTAGATGAACCGTAGAGGTCGCCAGCAATTGAAGTTTATAAGCCACTGACCTAACTTTCTCAGTGATTTGGTAATGCCCAAAGAACCTGAAAGATAGCTTTTGGTTTGAGCGAGCAGCAACTGATGTCTGAACATACGGTTGTAACTTGACATAAACCCAAGAGCCCACTAAGAAGGAATGTTCTGTGCGGTTCTTGTCAGCATGGTTCTCAATTCTGCTCTTAGCACAGGCAAGGTGCTGCTGAATTAGAGACTGCATCACAGATCGCTGTTGTAACCAGTCATCCAATGAAGATACTGGATAAGCAGAAGAAGCATGTATTCCCAATTGCCGAGGTGCCTGGCCATAAAGGACGAAGAAGGGTGACTAGTTCAGAGCTGAGTGCCATGTTGTGTTGTACTAGAACTCTGCTAGATGTATCTAGTCAAACCATTTGGATAGAGCAACATTGGCAAAACATCTCAGAAATGTTTCCATACATTGGTTAACTCTTTCAGTTTGCCCATCCAACTGTGGATGGCATGCTGAACTCATCCGTAGCTCGATGCCTGCCAAACGGAACAACTCCCTCCAGAGCTGACTTGTGAATATTCTGTCACGGTCAGACACAATTGCAGACGGTAGACCATGCAGTTTGTAAATATGTACCTTGAACAATTTAGCCACTAATAGAGCAGTGAAAGGATGCTTAAGAGCTATGAAGTGGCTGAATTTGGAAAACAGATCCACTAGGACCAATATGCAATCGAATCCATGTGAATTTGGCAACCCTTCGACGAAGTCCATTGAGATTACCTGCCAAGCTAACGTCAGGGTGGCCAATGGTTGGAGGAGTCCAGGGTATTTGATATGCTCGACTTTAGCTTGCTGACAAGTTGGGCAGCTACTAACATAATCATCAACATGCTTTCGTAAGCCAGGCCAAGCAAAGAACTCTTGGATGCGCTTGATTGTGGCCGGAATACCTAAATGACCCCCTAAAGGTGAACTGTAGAAGGCATGAATGATTTGTTACTGAATCGTATTGTTATTGCCGACCCAGATTTGATTCTTGAATCAAATTATGCCATCAGAGAGAGAATTGGTCCAAGCCATCCTGGGATGCCGCCAGTTTGGTTAGTAGACGTTGTGCTTGATCCTCAACTGCATAGACCCGTGTAATATCAGCGCACCACTATGGCGTGGCAACAGAAATGGCACATCAAACACCTTCATCATGACCATGATGAGATAGAGCATCGGCCGCTGTATTTTCATTTCCCTTCTTGTAGACAATTTGATAGCGGAGTCCAAGTAACTTGGTGAACACTTTTTGTTGCCAAACTGTATTGAGGTGATGGGCATTGAGGTGTGAGGGATTTTTTATCAGAGTAGATGATAAATTCCGCTAGCTGCATATAGGATCTCCACTGCTCCACTGCGATGAGAATCGCCAAATATTCCTTTTCGTAGATGGAAAGTCCTTGCGTTTTTTGCCCCAGAGGTTTGTTGACGTATGCTAATGAATGACCATCCTGGGTGAGAACTGCCCCAACACCTGTCTGACAGGCGTCCGTCTCTATTGCGAATGGCTTGAAAAAATTGGGAATACCGAGTACTGATGTTGTACAAAGTGCATGCTTCAGAGACTCGAATGCTGACTGGTGCTGCGACGTCCAGACAAAGAGTTGATTCTTTTTTAGAAGCTGAGTAAGAGGTTTAGCAAGAATAGCAAAATGCCTAACAAATTTGCGGTAAAACCCAGCCAAACCTAAAATACCTCAGAGTTCATGAACATTCTGAGGGATAGACCAGGAAGATACATCTGAGACTTTCTCTAAATCAGTACTGACACCACGAGCACTTAACACATGGCCCAGATAATGTATCTGTTGCTAAGCAAAACTGCATTTCTTTAATTTGATGACCCACTTATCTTTTGCCAAAAGAGTAAGGACTCGATGCAAATGTTGCAAATGTTCAGCATATGAGGAACTGAATACCAGAATATTATCAAAGAAAACTAATGCACAACAGTGAAGAATAGGGGCTAAGGTGGCATTCATAGCGCCCTGGAATGTGGCTAGGGCACCTGTTGCACTAAATGGAATGACACAAAATTCGAAGTGACCAGTATGTGTACTGAAGGCTGTCTTGAACTCCTCCCCTGGCTGTAGCCTGATTTGATGATACCCCGAATGAAGATCTAAAACCGAAAACCATGAGGTTGATCCCAATTCATCCACTAGCTGATCAAACACTGGTATAGGATAGACTGATTTGACTGTGAGGGCATTCAAGTAGCAATAGTCCACGCAAAATCGTCATGACCCGTCCATTTTACAGACTAATAGTACCGGAGAAGAAAACGGTGATTTGCTTGGCTGAATGAGGCCTTGTTCCAACATGATGTTGACTTGGCGCTCAATGTCATCCTTCAAGCTTGGAGGATAGTGATACGCTCTGATGTTAACCGGTGTGGCTCCTTCAATGAGTGGAATGGTGTGGTCACAAGCTCGCTTTGGTGGTAAGGAGCTGGGCACAGTAAGTACAGATGGAAACTCAATGAGCAATGCTTGAATATCGTCAGGCAATTAGGATATGGTTGGCTCTTGCTCTGTTGCCGCCACTGTTAATAGTTGGATGACAATATCAGTGTTTGTGTCCGGTGTGAGACCTTGTAACAACACTGTTTCTCCCTTGTATGGAAAAGATAACCATTTAGCTTTTCAGTGAACTTCCATAGGGCTGTACAATTCTAGCCAGTCCATTCCGAGAATGAGATCATAAGAATCCAATGTTAATATTCTCATGTCATGCTCAAACTATAGGGTCCCCAAAGAAAAAGAACAACCCAAAATTGCAGTTGAGTAGCGCAGTACTTGGCCATTGGTGACCTTGACATATGCCGAAATGGGCATTTGATGGACGTGCTGTAACTGTGAGGCCACTGACTCGACAAGGAAAGATGTTGAAGTTCTTGAATCCACCAGTACTGTGACCGTCAGTCCTTGTACTGACCCCAAGAATTGAATGGTTTGTTGGCCTTGCACTCCTCGTTGGGCATCTTGTGAAAGTGCCAAGAATAGATGTTCAAGTGTTGCATCAGCTGTGGCCTGGTCCTCCTCTGTTGGCTCTGAAAATTCTTCCAACTGAAATAAGTCCCAAATTTCTTGCATGGCTTGAAGAGGGATTGTCGGTGCACACTTATGGCCGCGAAACCACTTTTCAGCACAGAAATCACAGAGGCCTCGCGCACACCGAAAAGTGCGTAAGGCCGACATCTTGTCATCTTGAGCTTGATGTTTGGCCACTGTTTTCTCACCACCGACAGCAACGGCTCCTTGCTGGCGTGGCTGAGGCAAGGCCAACCGGGGTCTCGTCCTTGCTCCACGGTCATAGCCGTGGAATTCATGCTTCTTTGGCGTCTCAGCCATTTCCTCCTACAACAAGGCGAGCACATACGCAGTATCGAGAGTGGAGGACGTTGAATAGCGACAACTACACGAATATCATGCCTAAGTCCATCAACAAAGTGGGTTGTCTAATAGTGCATGTCAGATTTAGTTTGGTAAGCTTTAAGCTGGTCGAATAAGGAAGAAAATTGTTCCACATATTCGAGGATGGTAGATGTTTGGTGGATGTGGAACATTTGGCGTGACAGGGGATCGCGCTGATCATGGCAAAGCGATCGTGGAGCATCTTGCAAAAATCTGGCCAAGGGATTCGGTCAGGATGATGGATTGATTCAATCCAGCGTGCTGCAGCGCCATGGAAATGCATACGCGACACCTTTACCCAGCGGCGGGGAGGAACAGTGTACATCTCAAAGTAATCCTCAGCTTGTGAAATCTAGAGGCAAGTGGTTTCACCCTCATATAATGGAAAACTGAGCTTAGGCAAGCGACCATTGTCAATGTGTGCGGTGTCAGGTGGGTGCGTATCATGCTGATGATCAAACAAAGTACCATGAAATTGCGAAGAACCAACATTAGCATCCGAATGTGTACCATTGGCCGGGGAATGGGTCAGTGGAAGTTTTCCCTCTTCACCATCCACCTGTGGAGTCATGTCGTCGTGGTGCCTACTGGGCCGAGCAGTCGTGTTGCCGATAGATGAGCGCGCGGCGGTCTGCTCCGAAAACTGAGGCGACGAGGAGATCAGTCCTATCGACGCAGCAGAGTTGTCGAAGACCGATCGATCCATGTACTTGGTAAGCTTGGACATCTTCAACTTGAGATCGTCCACCTCGCCCTCCGCGTCATGGCGCCAACTCTCCAATGCCCCGGTAGCCTTGACGATAGTGGCGACGAGCTTCTCCTGGCGCTGTTTCGCCTCTAAGATGAGCGTGGACTAGCATAACTCCAAATTAGTGATGCATCGTTCCCAACTTAGATCTGAATCGACGAGTCACTTGGTGAAGGAGCCATCGAGGTCGGTGAGCTGCTTGGCGACTGATGCAACGATCTCGGTGAAGCGCTTCTCCAGGATGTGATCGCTGTTGGCGAAACGCTTCTCCAGCAAATCAAGCTTGCGGTCCGCATCAGTGAAGCACTTATCGAAGTCAGACTTCTACTCCTTGAACAGCCGGTGCATCTTGTCGAGAATCAACTTGGAATCAGGATTCATGGCGCCTCGGCTGTGGGCAAAGCGCGTGAAGTGCAGATGCTGGGGTGGTGGCGGCGGCGGCGGTGGCGGCGGAGGAATAGGTGAGCAGTCCAGGTCGCGAATCGAATCCAGATCGAGCGCGTGCGTGGAATTATGGAGCTCGAGATGCACGGAGGCAAATCGAACTCGACAACCAGAGGCGTTTGCGACTCGAACTACAGATGCAAAAAATTTCTTGGCTGCTAATACCAGATGTGAGTACGATGATGCGTGTTGGACAGAATAATGATAGGATAGCAAGCAATTGGGCAGGAATTCGGAGGAACTTTCATAGAATCGAGGAGTGCTTAGGAGTATATTACAAGTTTGTTGTTTTGATGATTCTCTCCTTTCTCCCGATGTGTTACATATACCACTCAAACACGACTCTCTCTCTCGGCAGCCAGGTAACTGGGCTCACTTCCACTCTGGTCTTTGGACACGTGTATTGGGCCGACGCTCGTGCACACTCCTTCTTGGGCCATCTGCGATGTTGGTGTGCATGACGTCTTCAGGATTGTCGTCGTCTTCCGTTGCTGACGAGGGTGCGTTGCTGACAAAGTGCCCACTTGTAACACCCCAGGTGTTATAGTGCTAATTAATCTGCCATGTCATCATAATGCATTGCAAAGCATCCCTGTTAGGTCAACTTTGTTATGCATCAACTAAAACAAGTTTACTTATCTAGGTTGAATGTGTTTCTCAGTGGTGTGCTCCGAACCCGAAAACCCTAATTTCGAATGCCACCGCAAATACTTAGTCCATGCCCTGCGTAATTTGAGGTGTGCGACTGTGTTGCACACTAGTGTCAAGTGTAGGGTATGAGCTCAAGTACAACATCTAAAATGAAGCTCCAAATTTGAGTTTGAATTAGAGTCCCAAAACTTGTCACGAGTTTTCCGATTCGAATTCGAATTCAAATCTGGGGAGAAATGTAAAAGAATTTCAAAAGCTAATTGGTCAACCAAGAGTGGCATTTGGTCAACCATGTCATGTTGGTCCAAATGATGCCCTTGGGTGAGGTTTTGATCACTAAGTAATTACAAATCAAAGTAGCAACAAATTCCAATTGAAAATTTCTCCGAAAACCCTAAATTTCGAAACCCTGTTTTACCCCTTTTGAAATAATTCAAAATCTAAGCAAAATTTGGGAAAAAGTTCAAAACCAAGTTTGTAGAACTTTTCAAGGGCTACAACTTTGGTGTTTTGAGTTTTTAAAGTTTTAGTGTAAAATGTGGAGTAATTTTGAAAATAAACAAATTTCAGTTTTAATTAATTTTTGTCCCCAAACTAAGATTTCAAAATGGAAGCAGAATTTAAAAAAGTTTTGAACAGAAAAGTTGTAGGTCTGGTCAAGATATACAACTTTGATGTTTGGAGATTTTGAAGTTTCAATATAAAATCAAAAGTAATTTCTAAATTACCAAATCTAAAAAATGAGTCCCTTTTTGAATTTAAACTCAAATTTCAAAATCCAGTGAGAATTTGAAAAAGTGTTCGATACAAAACTTGTAGAGCTTGAAATTCTGAAGATTTCATACATTGGAAGTTTTTCAAGTTATTACATGAATTTGAAAGTAATTTGAGAAAACAGTTTGAATTTTAAAAGTTTGGGGGGAGCTACAGTGTCGGGCCAATCACCGCCGACCACCGCGCGGTATGGGCGCCGGCGAGACGCCGGACGGCTTCGGCCGGCTTCCAGGCGTGCCCTCAATCGCCAGCACGACATCGCGCGTCTTCCAGTGTAGTCACCGTGGCCGTTCCCTATATATATGCGAGCTCACCGTGACTGGTTTTGCTTCTCCGTTTTCGCTACCGTCGCCACCGCAGCTCCGCCGCTCGCCGCTGCCGTCACCAGGCCATCTCCGGCCACGCCAACCGCACCCTTAGCTCCGCCTCATCCTTGCGCACCTCGTGAACCAGTTGAGCTAGCCCAATTCCACCTAGATCACCGGGGAGCCGTCGTCTTCCACCTCGGGTCGCCACCGTTCCTGTCGAGCCCCGCCACCGTGGCTAGCCGCCTCCAGTGCCTCTCAGCTTCAACCGATCACTCCTTCGTGATCGTGGTACGCCCCTGATGCTCCCTGACCACTCGCTTTAATCGCTATCACGTTGTACCATCGAGTCACCGGGCACCGTGGCCGTCGAGCCGCCACCGTCGTCGGTGAGCTGTCGCCGGAGCTCGAACCATGGTGTTTAGTAGCAAAATGGAATCGTGGGGTAGTGTAGATGGTGATGGTAGGGTCGGTTTGTCGACCGAGGCACCGGTCACTGGCCGGCCACCGCGAGAGAGAGCGCGGGCACGCGGGAGAGAGCGGGCGAGCGGGAGGAAGGCGATGACATGTGGGGTCATGTCATCAGCGAGAGAGAGAGGGAGAGCGGGCGCGCGCGCGAGGCAGGCCGCCTGCTGGGCCACGCGGCTGGGCCGACTGTGGGCGCGGGCGCGCGTGAGCGGGCCGTCTGGCTGGGCCGGACCGCGGGAGAAAGGAAGAATCGGCCCGATTTCGTTTTTATTTTTCTTTTTCAAATAAATGAATAGTGCAGTTATTTGTTTATTTCATTAAAAATTTGTAGAGTTCCAAAATTCATGAAAATTTTTGTGTAAGCTTCTCAATGTATAAACTATCTAGGAAAAATGTTAAATCATGAATTTGAATACTTTATGCAGTAGATTTAATTGGTTCCAGTAATGATTAAATGCAACTTCTAGAAATTTTAATAATTAATTTATTAATCCAAAAATTATGAAATTTATTATGACACTGTTATAAATCATTCTTAACCCATAGAAAAAGTTTGAGCTTGATTAGGTACAATTTGATCATCTTCTAATTATGTCCTAATTATTTAAATGGTAAATAAATGTTAATTTGAGAACTTTAAGTGTTGTATGCCCTTTTGATTGGGTGATGTCCTTATGTCACTACCCTTTGGTGATCTCTGGCACCTTAATTTCATGATTGAGCTTGTTAGTAACTTGTTTAGGTTAAAAGCTGGTATCGCTGAAAATCGTCGCTACTAGTTAGTAGGTTTTCTGTTTGCGACTGTACCGTGAAGGGAAGTTGTACTCAAGTCATAACTCGTAGCATGTTATCATCAAGCATCATGTTTATCATCGAGCATCATGTTAAAGCATGTTATGTATTCGTGTAGTCTCCGCTTTCGAAGAAGCTGAAATCACCGAGCAGGTCTCCGAAGAAGAGCGATCGTCGGTGGGTTCCGGACCAGACGTTGGAGTCCTCGAGTCTGAGTCAGTCGTCGTGTCTGAGCAAGGCAAGCCCCGGTGCATTTAAACCCTACCTTGAATTTTACAAATGTTTTATTATTTATATTATGGTTTATTGCATTAAGTAATTAGGAGTTGAGTGATAACCTAATTGCTGCATTATCATCCTTGATTATTGCGATATCAACCTTGATACTTGTTTTACTGAAAATGCGTAGTATGCTTCGCTATGCTTAGAAGTTAAGCTTTTAAATGAAATGTTTACATAGCCATGACGGCATACTTAATGAATATTGAAATATGAGAATGAACTTGAAAGATCGGGCGGGTGGTTTGGCCACTGCTAACACGCATTGGGAAAGGAGTCCCAATGTAGTGTTTCCGCCTTATCAGTTAAGGTTCGTTCGTTGTAAGCCTGTTGTGTTCGAGACTTTGCAACTAGTCTCATGCCTTGGGTAAGCCCAAAATGTTAGTGATTCCATTACGAGAATGTCTAACCTCGCACTGGGAGTGGAGAGATGGCGAGAGTAGCGTGTACCCTCGGGGCTAGAATCGGGCCGGGTTCGAGGAGTACTGTACTCTCGGGTGGCGATGGACACGTTCTGGTTTTAGGAGATCTAAATGAGGATTGATATATGCAGATTCGATTCTACATATGTCGTGATGTTAGGGATCCCCAACTGGGTATAATCGGTTCGAATCGTCGTTGCTCCTCGGTTATGGAGACTTGATCACCTGACTTGCATCGTAGTTAAGAACTGGAATGAAAGAAAGAATGAAAAAGGATTTGATGATAATTACTTTGATCTAGATTAGGATCACCTAGAGTTGGTTAATGAACCATCAATGGTAAAAGTAAAATGTTGAAGATAAAGACTTACCTTAGTAAGCTTTTCTGCAAAAGAAATTCTTGATTCTGGATTACCCGTACCTTGATTCCCTAAAGCTAGCATGCCCTTGGAGTCTTTGTCTTAGTCGGGTAAGTCTTGTTGAGTACTCTCGTACTCAGGGTTTGTTGAACCCCTTGTTGCAGGTGCGGTTCATGAACAA
This sequence comes from Saccharum spontaneum, assembly GCA_022457205.1. Taxonomy (NCBI): domain Eukaryota; kingdom Viridiplantae; phylum Streptophyta; class Magnoliopsida; order Poales; family Poaceae; genus Saccharum; species Saccharum spontaneum. The sequence goes on from CM039603.1 coordinate 41,848,967, forward strand.
GTCTGCTTCGAGCCTTGTTGCATGACCGTCGTGGTTGAAGAAAGTGACGACGAGTAGAATGTGTGGCCTTTGGGCAAGGCATCTCGTTTGGGTGTTGTAATAAAGTTACTACGATACTTCTCTACTACTGGTTTGTAATAATGTTAAATAAGGTTTTGAGATTTGAAAAAGTGGTTTGTAAACCCTAAGTTATTGTAAGACTTCTGCTACTTTACTCTGTTGAATAATTTGAATAAACTGTTGTAATATTGCAATACTCCTGTGATTGGATCATGTTCGGAGGAAAGCAGGCCTTTTAAGTTATGGTGAACATAAGTACGACTGTCAGAGGTCATTATGGCAATGACGGGTACCTGTGGGCCATCATAATTAGGAGGTTCTGTGACACCACTGCAATTGCAGCGCCAGCAACTCGTAGGATCGTGATAAGATGCGACCTTGTGGTCACTCACGAGGCATTGGAAGGATCGCCCTTGGCAGTGGCTGGGGAAGTTGACGCGATGGTCAACCATGGTTTGTGGAATCTTCCTTGGTGCCTCAGCAACATTGTGTGGGGTCCTTGACCACCGTGGCTCTGGCTGCTACCGTGGCAGGATGTCATACCACCCCTGTGCGATTAGCGATGTGAAGCGGTGATGACGAGACTCCTTATGCCTAAGCCGTTAGTGTCTAGGGACTAACTAATGTTGTGGCATCGGGCGGTATTCACATCCCTCGTGGGAAAGGCCATGGACTAACTGAGGTTGTTGGTGATTCTGGTGCTGATGGCGACACTTGCACTGCAAGTGGGGTAGCCTCCCAGCCATAGACTAGCCTCCAAACACCCTCTACAGGAGGGCCCCCCAGTGTCAGGCCACACAAGGATGGACTTAAGCGAGGGCCAAGGTGAATCTACCATCATCGATGCTAACTTCGGCGCACCGATGGAGGGGAACTAGTTGGCTGAGGCAATCACCGGAGACATGTTGGGGGAGGAGTCTCAGTCATAGAGGAGGTCGTCATCATCATCATCGGCCCACCAGTGGATCTTGGATCGCCTGCTGGGCTGCCTCCCAGTTGGAAGGGTTCGACAAGAGGAAGAAGGTCGGCTCACTTGTAGCATGGGGAGGCATAGATGTAGACGCGGGAGGCGTGGTAGTGTCCATTGGTGAGGTGTTTTAGGGTAGGGCCTTGGAGATCTCTATCCATCCTTCCTAAAAAGACCCCCGGGATGAGCTTCTCAAAAATCATTGACCTGAGGCGAAGGCATCCATGGTAGACTCCATGCGCCCGATGGGCCATGGATCCATCCACAGACCACCTCTGGCAGCGGACGGGCTGGCTCGCTCAAAGTACGAATGGCCCGATGACGATGGTTGGGCTACCGCACAGCTGGATAGGGATATAGGGGGAGGGAGGGAGCAAGGAAGGCACCTGCCGAGGCCGAGCCGGCCTTCAGTCCAGGCTCAACAGCGAAGATGGTGGGGGACGCCGTAGTCGCCATCTACATCCGCTCAGGGGACGTATGTCAGATGCTCAAATCTATGAAATGCAAACAGGGGTATGGGAAAGAGGACAGAATTTGGATGGTATGGGAAGTATTTAGCACCAATTAATAGGTAAACCATATCATAAACAAGGAGAAAACAATGAGATCAGAAAGGCCTCACCCTATACAAAACTTTGTGGAAAGTTCTCAGTTCAGTTTCCTTCAAACCTATAAGAGTCGCTTTAGTGGTGCAACAAGTATCCCTTAAAACCCATTAATATAGTAGGATGTTAAATTGTTCAACATAAGTCTTTCGTATGATTAAATTGATGAGGCTCTCAGTAGATTTGTCCTTCTACATATACCTATTAAACGGCATGTTAAATTGTTTGGCATATATATCTTTCATATAATTAAATTGATGTGTGATAAGGTCAATCTTAGAGTTTCATGGGCATTAAATACGCTGACGTACTAATTAAGAGAAAGGTGATGAAAGTTTCATGGGAGTAGAGATAGTTTCATAGGGATAAAACTCTTCTGCACTGTTTCCAAAATATTAGTGTATTGGAAACTGGGTCATGAAACCCCTGCTGAGACTGGCCTAAGAAACTAACACATTCCCTTTCATTTAGGAAAACCTACACAAACTAAACAAAGGATGCATAAATTCTATAAGGATTGTTATTCTTATGAAGTACAATTCTTTGGTTTCTGATGCACATAATCATGGATATCATAACTGATCATCTTCTTCAGGACTGTTACTACTGCTACTAATACGAAACATTCAGCCTCCAGCCCCATTGATTAGTATGGACTTATTGCATAGTTACATAACATGATCAGTTCCAAACCCTAACACCAAAACCCCCAAAAAAAACAATGAACTGGATTTTTTTTTCTCGAATACGCAAAAGATTTGCGTATCATTGAATTAAGAAGAAGAGTACAAATACACAAACGACGCGCTTATAACAAGTGACACCGGAGGTCTTACGGCCGCAGGCCGGACCATCCTAGCAAATAAAAGTGAGATTTGGTATTATATAAAGGACAATAACCATGGAAAGAGCGGGGCTACGCACAACTAAGAGGCGCGACAGAGTCCAGTCCGACGAGAGGAGTATTCCACCGGTCCAATGTATAGCTGGCGGTTGAGTTCCTGGCTTCTTTCTACTTCCAGCTTAGTTATTACTATTACTTTGTTCCTCCATATTTGCCCCGTCCCCTCCGATCCGGTCTAAAAGAACGCGCACGGGTCGGCCAACGGCACGCTGACGAGCCCCGTGTCGCCATTCCCCACGCCGTCGTCGAGCAGCCAGCTCTCCAGCATTGAGAACGATGGCCCCGGCCCCGCGGTGCCCGCGCTCTCCGCCTTGCTCGTCCTGGTGGACCCCTCTGGCGTGCGCCCTGTGCCGCTGTTGCTCACCGACACGCCCTCATCGCCGGAGAACGCCGACACGGAGGAGGCCGAGGACCCCGACCCGGACGACACCTTCCCGGCGGCGCCGGAGCCGCCGGGGTGCATCCAGCCCTCCAGCAGGCGCGCGATGTTCTCGGCGCTGGAAGCGTATGTCGCTTGGGCCTGGCTAGCTGGCGCCGGCGGTTGCGGCAGTTGCTCCGTCTTGGCGGACGGAGGCACGGGGTCCAGGGACAGTGCCTCCCGGAGTGCCTGGCGCGCGGTGTGGATGTCCGTCTGCAGCCGCCGCTCCCACTGACCCTTGGGCGCGGCCCATCTGCCGCTCTTCGCCTCGGCGCCAGAGCCCGTCTTAGTGAACTTCTTCTTGAGGTGCGTGTTCCAGAAGTTCTTGATGTCGTTGTCTGTCCGCTCCGGCATGTACGACGCGATCGCGGCCCACCTGATCGTGCAAGAACACAGTCGGTCGTTAGAGCTGTGCTGAGGAATCACATAGGAGCAGACCGTCTTGAAGTGGAATCGAGTGGAATTACCTGTTCCCGAGCAGCGCCTGGAGGTGGATGATGAGCTTCTCTTCCTGGTCGCTGAAGTTGCCGCGCTTGATGCCCGGGCGGAGGTAGTTGGTCCACCGGAGCCGGCAGCTCTTGCTGCAGCGCATCAGCCCTATATCCATGGTCCATGGACACGAGCAGCCGCCGAAACGATTCAAGGAATTGCACGACATAAAACAACGACAGCCATCCTCGTCTAGTCTAGAAAGAAACAAAGACAAACTTCAGAGCATGGTCGTACCGGTGCTGGTGGGCACGGCGCGCCAGTTCCCGGGGCCGTGGTCCTGCACGTAGGAGACGAGCACGAGGTCCTCCTCCGGCGTCCAGGGCCCCTTCTTCACCCCACCCTTCTCGCAGCACGGTGGCCTCCCCATGCCTTGGTTCCCCGACGCTCCTCAGCAGTTGTAGCCCGCCGGGCGGCCTCTGCGTGCGTGACGCTAACTTGCCACAAAGGACGAGGAGGGCCTTTGACCCCTGGCTCTGCTTCGGCTTGCTTCTCCCTTCCTCCCACTTTCCCGGGAGGCCTGGCTCTGGTGGTGTTTATATAAGCGCCCACGCAGGCATGGCCTTCATGTGGCAGTGAGGGGCAACAAGGACCGGTAACTAGGACACACAAGAAATGTAACACTCCAGGGCAAAATATAACTACCGGATACGATGGTGCTTAAATGCAATGTCAAGGTCTATGCCCGAGGCCCCTCCGTTGTCGCCATCACGGAGAAAAAAATTAGGGCCTTGTCTAGATTTAAGAGAGAGTGTGTGAAATTTGACACTGTAGTACTTTCGTTTGTATTTGATAATTATTGTCCAATCATGAACTAAATAGACTCAAAAAATTTGTCTCGTAATTTACAATCAAACTGTGTAATTAATTATTTTTATCTACATTTACTGTTCTATACATATATCCTGGACGGAGAGAGTGAAAAACTTGCAATCTAAACATGACCTAGGTTAAGACTTAAGAGTCCTATTTGTCATAACCTAGGTTAAGACTTAAGAGTCCTATTTGTCATAGCAGCGATGGAACCGTGGAAGGCATAGTCACCACTCTCCCCGTACGTACTGATGGATAAAGGGGCACTCCACGGCACATCATTCTGTTGCCCATTAGTGCCTTTCCGCGCCATGTCTTGTCGACCTCGGCACATCTTGCGCCGTCGTTGTGTTGGCAGTCATGCGGAAAATGCACCATGTTTCTGCGCCATGCATGTCCATGTGTACAGATATATGAACTGTTTACTGTATTTATATCCATTTCTATATCCTTCTTATATTATATCCTCCTAAAATCTACAAGTACTTTTTCCGAAGAATTAAAAAACTAGAGCTCTGAAATCTTTATTATGCATGAGTACTTTGTATTAGATGTCCTTTATTTTTTTTTATTATAAGGCTTAGCTTCTTTCTTAAAAATAAAATAAATGGTGTACGTACAACTACAGATATTGGTGATCTCACGTTAGCCAAATGGTAGTCCCAAGTATGATTAAAAAAATGGTAGTCCAAAGTACCATACAATATTGGTGGTTGTCTACTTTTTCACCCTCCCGTCTATAAAACTAGGTATTCTACTCGTAGAGTATTGAAAACTATCGCTACAGCGGATTGTGCTTTCACCACTGGGACTTTCATTCCGGTTTCGTGAAAACTACCGCAGTTTGTCGTCCCACTGCGCCCCACCTGCCACTGAACCGGTGATGGTAAATATGTTCACCGACGGTTCGATGTATGATCCGGCGGTGAAAACTATGGTGGTCTCTTGAACGATATGTCCTCTAAAATGAAAAAAAATTAAGGATGATGTCGTTCAAGCGACTCCCAAATTGTGAAGGTTGTATTACTCTAATGTTGTTATCTTGCCACTCACAATTGTGAATGGTGTAATCTTAGTTGGAATTTTTTATTAAATTGAATGACATCTATATTAGTACAACATATGTCATACATGTTATGTTATTCACACATATGGATCATGGATGAATCTATAAGAAACCTATGTCTGCCACGTTCGTGGAAGGCATTGATTCTGCTGTGAAGGTTGCCATGTTGTACATGCCAGATAATATACAGGCTGATGGATACATGCACTTCCCATGTGTTAATTGCAAAAATCAAAAGCAATTTTGGAACATCGAGAATATCCATTTTCATTTGCTGCGCAGGGGTTTCATAAAAAAATTATAAGGCTTGGAATAAACATTGGAGCATAGTAAGAACTTACTTGAGGAAATCTCATATGATACAGAGTGCATCTAGTTAACTCCCTGAGGCAGTTTTGATCGAAGATATTTTCGCTGATATGACATATTATGTGAGTGCTAATATGGTTTTGAGTTAGTAAATAATAGAAAAAGTCTACAAAACCCCCTAACATATTAAGGGTTGACTACATAACCCCTCGACTATAAAACCTGATATTATTCATAGCCCTTAAAGCATCTAATAATATTCAAATGACTCATTTATGATTTTGTAGGGCTGTTTTGACACTGTATATATGTCACGACGCTAGCCTAAGTAGCTTTGTGTCCATTCCCATCTGTTTCCTCCCTTTCCCTTCTCTTTCTAGGCTTGCCCCACCATCTGATGAGCATCATGCATGCATCCTCCTATCTCCTACTCCCTCTCGTGGTACTCCTCGACGATATTGAGCCCATGCACTGTGCGTGCACCCTCGTCATCTAGCCGATTAGCCCCTCCCACATCCTCCATCCATCCCGTTTTCTCCTCATATGACTATCTTAAAAACTAAAGTAGCGACTAGAGTGGGGTGAATATGAGCAAATAAAAATTCTTCTCAAGAACTAGCCAAAGCACAATTCCATTAACAGACACTCATCATCACCCCTCCTCAGGTCACTTGTTCGGTCCTTCAGTTTTTGAGGTATCCAAAAGAGGAGAAAGAAAGGGGGTTGGAGGATGTGGGAAGGGCTGGATGACGAATTGAAGGTGCGGGCAAGGTGCATGAGCTCAATATCACCGAGGAGTTCCAAGAGGCGGAGCAAGAGACAAGTGATCAGCTTGTCGAGCGGTGGGGCAACCTAGAAAGAATAAGAAGAGGAAGGCAATAGATGGACCTACACACAAACTCATTTCACTTTATGAAACTTTGATCATCTCTCTTCATTAATATCACATCATGGCAATATATTTACTAATTTTATAGCTTATTTAATACTCCATTCGTTCTAAATTATAAATCGCTTTGACTTTTTTGGTACATCTATTTCGCTATGTATTTAGATATGACATATGTCTAGATACATAGCGAAATGGATGTACCCAAAAAGTCAAAGTAACTTATAATTTGGAACATATGGAGTATCTATGAAACTCTTATAAAACCCTATTAAAATTAACCTATGATCCTACTTCCAGGGACCTCAAATATAAGTCTACTTTTGAAGTTTTAAACCTTGACATGATCTCCAATGTCTCATCGAGCTATCAATATTTGTAGACTTATATAACATTTCAAAGAAAAATGTATAATCAGATGTTATGAAATTGCATCTTCTGATAAAACTGTTGACATCAAATTTATATTATCAGTTCATACGAGTTTTTTGTGTATTAGTGATCAAAATTAAAAATGGAATTGGGATGAACCTGCTAGGCCTGGTTTAGATCACCAGATTCACCCTCAAATTCTACTATACAAAAAGAAAATTCTCCATCACATCAAAATGCTGGCACATGCATGAAGTACTAAATGTAGATGAAATTAAAAACAAATTGTACAGTTTTGTTGTACTTTGTGAGACGAACATTTTGAGCCTAATTAATCAATGTTTGGACAATTATTACCAAATAAAAATAAAATTACTATAATGTTAAACAGTGATTTGGCACTCCCCAATTTGGTAATTTAAACAAGGCCTATATGGCTATATTGTGATAGGAGTACGTACCTAGCTAGCTGGAGCGGCATTGAAGGTGGTATACGGTGGCGAACCTATATGATCCCTGCCGGACAAGGTTCGCTAGCAGTTGGAGTGGAAGACCGATCATGCACTGTACTACTGTAGAGCCCACCAGAGTAGTCCTCCTGTCCAGTCTGAACTGTCACGATTTATCATGCCCCCCGCATTGAGATTTGAGAGGACAGTTTTACTGTCGCTCTCGTTTAAAAATTCTACTGTATATAAGTATATAAGTATATAACTGATAATAAAGTGATAATGCGTCTCTCACGTTTGCGTGCGGCAAGCGCGTCGGCGACGAGGTTCCTCCGGTTGCGCCGCGACGGGGCTTGGCTGGTCGAGCTGCTGCGGCTCGCGATTGATTTGTCTGGCAAGTGGCACGCTGCGTTGCCGCGCGCGCGGCACCGGATTTATGTGTCCGGCAAGCCGCGGAGTCGTCGGCGCGTGTCCACGAGCTGCCATGCATGTATCGCGGCCGGTTGTGCACGCCCTATCACGCAACACGCACAGTGCAGCTTCATCTCGGCGCCATTTATTGGCCCACACGGCCGAAATCGATTTGTATCACCCCGACCTGCTGCAACATCTCTCGAGGAGAATTTGGTGTATTGTATCAGCTTTTTTTTTCACGAACGTGTCTGCCACAAGTGTTTCGTTAAGACGAAATTAAAGAGAATAATTTGACAATAAGGATCGGTAATCAACGATTATCGAATCCTTCTCCCTTCTCCCAGCGCTACAACTGAAGGGAAAGCAAGAACGCGTGCACATGTCGGGGCTTGACGATCTCTTACCGTAGTAGACCGTAGTGGAGTTGGTGTCGATATTTTTCTGTCCGCTGGCCATGGCTGTGGAAACTGGAAAACAGAACTAGATAGAACTGACACTCTGTCAGCGCGCGGCCACCGCTATCCACACTCGTGGTACTCTAAATTCATCCTCTATATATTCTAGCTACCAAGATTCTCTCCTCTATACCTAATTCTTCCGCACTCATTCATCCTCTATATCATCCTCTAACCATTGTGGGACCCACTTATTACTTTATCTAAATATATCCATATGAGATCTAGTTTTAAAGAATTTATTGAGACGAGTTCAATGATGTAATCGGAATTTAATTTGGTTTTTTAGTTTGAAAATTATAATATTTTTTTGTTAGTTGAAAAAAGTGGACCCGCCATTGATCTTTATTGAGACGAGTTCAATGATGTAATCGGAATTTAATTTGGTTTTTTAGTTTGGAAATTATAATATTTTTTTTTGTTAGTTGAAAAAAGTGGACCCGCCATTGATCCTCCCTCCCATGCCAGCGTTGTCCTCCCGTGGGCTGCTGTCTTCACTGCGGGTCCCTGGCCTTTACCGCACGTCCGGTACGCTGCTAGAAATAGAGGATCAACCACCATCCGTTTTTGGTAGCGTAGCTGTCCCAGTACCCTACTGCAGCTTCACTTCCGCTAAAAATCTCCTCCAAAGAGTTTTACAGGGAGCCGGTGCGGACAGCCTTACCCAACATAACCATGCGCGGCGCGCCATGTCGTCTTGTCGATCACAGGACGCCGTCCGCGCGCATTCGATCGGACAGCTTATTTCATATAGTGTAAGTACTGGATTTTGCTACGGCACAAACACGTGATATCGTGGAAGGTACAGGTCAGTATCAATCGCTACTATAGTACTATACACTGTACGGACGATCCGGTGCACAAATCCAAGTGTAGTTATCAGTCCAGTACAGCGTTTTATGGAGTGGAATTCTAGACTGTGACATGTTTCCTCTATTCCTCAAATGCTTTACAGGCGTTCCCAGTTGCAACGCAGGCACAGCGGGCTGCGACACGGAACTGAACGAGTACTAGTAGCTGCTGGGCTCAACGCCTCAACAGAGGCCGACAGCGACGTACAGTACAGGTACGGCTAGTTAGGTACCCCGTCGTGGCATCGTCAAAACGGCGTCGTCGATGACGATGATGGGCCGGCAGACAGGGGCAGCCGCCAGCCATGAATTCTCGCGCGTTAGATGGGGTGTAAAATTTTTGGACCACAGTAACTCTTTCGTTTTTATTTGACAATTAGTGTCCAATCATGGGTTAATTAGGTTCGAAAGATTCGTCTCGTGATTTACAACTAAACTGTGTAATTAGTTATTTTTTTACCTATATTTAATGATTCATTCATACGTCTAAAGATTCGATGTGACGGAAAATCTTGTAAAATTTTTGAAATTTTGAAGCATCTAAACAGGGCCACGTAGCGTCAATACACGACGTACGGCTGGCAAACGGGTCTGCCAGCATTCCACTGCCGCGGGTCTATACTATATCAGATCAGCACGAGTCATCAGGCAGCACGCCCTAATCTAACTATTATGCGCGTGCTGCTAATCAAACCAAGCAAGGTCCTACAACAGGAATGTAGGCGTACCCTCTTTTTCGCACAATCAAGTGCTTGTCCACCACGGATACCGTATCGCCCATCGTCCATTAAATGGAGGACGAACGGGCATACGGCAGCTAGCGCGTCAACCCACGGACCTATAGGATCGCCGCCGGCCGAACCTGTTACCCGATCGACCACACTCTTTGAGTAATGGAGCGAGGGTCGATCACGTCACACTTTTAAGTCCTGTAGTCCACGTCTCCAGTGTCACACAGTTTGGCATGCGCTGCGGCCTGTGCGGCTGCGCATGATCGCAAACCAGCTGCTGGTGCCTTTCCCTCTCACGCGGTCATGTCTCGGCAGAGTCCGCACGGGCGCGCGCGTGCGCGTGCGCTAGCTCGGCGAGCTAGCTAGCTTGGTGTGGGAATGGGACTGATGACTGATCGACCCGCGCGCCGCGCCGATCCACGCCGGCCGGCGCACGACATGGTGGTCATGGTCACCGTCGGCGCGCCGAGCAGCTGCGGCGCGCGCGCGGTTCATTTGCACGACGGCAAATGCCGCGCGCTGAGACTGGGATCGATTTATGTGTCCCGCAACAAGGCAAGGCCAGTCGCGAGTGGACCGCAGGAGCTGTAAGCCTGTAACTGTCTCTTCAACTGTAGAGAGTTTGGTGCACCGGCCGGAAACGAAAGCAATGTACTCCTAGAACACGACGGGGCTCATCTCCAGCCGCACGGGTGTTTGACTCCTTGTCCCTTTTCCCATCTCTGCGGAGGACACACAAACGTGTAGTACCAAGACTAGATGACAGCAACTTAACTGGAAGAAAGAGAACACGAAGAAAACCTGAAAGCTATGATAGGCGGAGACGGTCCGTTGGGCTCTCCCGACCTTGAACCCTAGCCGCCCTGAGGGGCCCGACTCCACCGCCGTCGGCGGCCCCAGCGGCCACCCCGGCGCCGGTGCTGGCCCTACCCCCGCCCTCTCCTCCTCCCCCTCCCTATCCACCTCCCCTGCCATCCAGAGCCCTGTCGCCGACCAGCATGGTGCCCTCTCCCCCTCCCCCTCGACCGGCGCCACGACGCCACCTCTGTCGCTAGGGATGCAAGCAGGTGCGGGCCGACCTGCCAGCCTGCTTGGCCCGCCTGCAAAAACTGGCCTAACGGCTACTGTGGGCTCCTGCTTCTTGTTACGCGGGCTTAAGCAGCCCAATCTGCATAGCCTAGCAGACTGAAATATGTCGCCTGCACCTGCCTGCGTCAGCCTGCAAGACCTGCGTCCGCGAGCAGCGAACAGCCGCAGCCGGCTCACGTCCCCTCTCCATCGACCATGCGCCTCTCGCCCGCTGTCACCTAGCGCCCACCGCCGCCGCTAGCACTCGGGCCCTCTCGCCGGCCACAACGACGACGACGACACACATGACCACAGGGCGCGTTTCTGAGGCATCCTGTAACACCCAAATTTTAAGGATAATGAATTTTAAATAAATTAGATAACAATTAATGGTAAATTAAAATTTCAAAATTATTTGGTGATGCATTCATGCTGTTGCATTTATTTTATTTTGTGGTGTGGATATATTTGTTTTATTTGATTTGGTTTAGGAAAATTTGATTTGAAAATGTGTTTGGAAAATTAGAAAAGAAATGGAAAACAAAAAGGAAATTCTTACCTGTTCAGCTTGTGCAGCCCAGCTAGTGGCCTATTTCCATTTCTTGGTCTTGGGCCGCCGAACCGAGCCGAGCCCAGAGTTCTCCGTTTTATCCCGCGTCGTGGCCGCGTGGGCCGGCCCAACAGACGAGCAGCCCAGACGGCCCGAGCCAGCAGCCGCGCCCTCTCCTTCCTTGTTACGCTGACCAGCCGGGCCCCCTTGTCAGTGCCCTCTTCCACCTCCGGTTCGTGGCCGAGACGGACTCTACCACCGATAGAATTCGATTTCCTCCGTTTCAATGTCTTGGACCGCAAGCCGTGTATCCCTATAAGATCGTGATGACCCCCGCGTTCCGTTTTTCTTTTCACGCGCTGCCTTAGGTCATAGCTTCGTTGTCGGAAGTTGGGTTTAGATCTCGCCGGGTTGAAGTCAAGGCCGCCGCGGTTGAGCTCGACGGTAGCCGCCTCCTTGCTATCAAAAATCTTTCTGGTGCTTTTGTCTCGAGGTGAAGTGTACGTAGTAGCTTTATTTTTCTTCCTTTTGTTCTAAGAGCTCATACTTTGATGTCGGGATTCACAGGGGGGATTTCTGCCTATTCGGGTAAAGCATCACCGACGAGCTCTTTCGGCCTAAGATAAGACCCTAGGTGAGTTCGTGATAAGGTTCTTTTTCGTTTGGGACAATTCGTGGGTCGATTGGTGGTCTGAGTCGCGAGATTGGCTGTTTCCGGCGAGGTGGCACGTGGCGGTAATGGTGGCTGGCAGCCGGCATTGGAAGAGATGGCCGGGATTCTCTTTCTCTCCCCTGGATTGAATAATAACCGTCCAATCTCAGATCAATGGTTGAGATTAGAACGTAACTGTTCGCGTGGCAAATTTTCTAAAGAGACCCTTAGCTTTTTAATAATCAACCCGCCATCCAAAGCGCATTTCTGAAAATGCGTTTTCGTGTTTTAAAAGCGTATTTTCTCCCGGCTAAATCAAAAATACATTTTCAGGTATTTACAGTTTTGCCACTAGGATTGTTTTGGTCATAAAAACTTCGTTTTAACTCCGATTTGATCCGTTCAAGTTGCGTTAGGTTCGTATTTGCGAGCTCTACATGTTAGTGTAGTTGTACAGTTAATTTTGATAATTTATTTTTCGAGTTTATAATTAAGTATTTATTTATCTATAGGAAATCTTAGAAAATTCATAACTTTCACGTTTTAACTCCGAATTTGGTGATCTTTGCGTCTGTGTGATCGTAGAAACATGTAGAAGAGTTTTATAAACTTTTATTACTGTTTTGCTACTGTTGGTGTACTGTTCTAATTATATCTCTTTGTTTGCTTCGTGTATGTTTGTTTGGATGCATGTATGTTGTTGATTGATGATCGAGAATAGAAGGTGAGCAGTATCTGGACGATTCAGAGTATTACTTTGAGCCAAGTCACCAGTATCACTTGAAGAGTTTTGATCAAGGCAAGTATAACACAGGACTATCCTTGTTACCTATACATTGAAGTTATCATACATATGCATGTGCTTACCTTGACAACCTTAGAGATTATAACTTAGTGATTGTTATCTTGATTCCTTGTCAACCTTGGGAATGCATATGGGTAGCTACTGCTAGTGCTTAAACTATGAACAATGATCTTGTAATTTGATTAATGGATTAAGCAATCAACCATTAAGATGATTTAATTACTGTTAAAAGGGGGCTAGAGCATGTGTATTATTTTTGATGCTCTGGTTACTCTCCATAAGGACTTATCTGTACGTGATCATCCGGGACATACAGTACAGCTGTGAGGGCTATATGGCTCTGGCTTTATTTGCTTAAAGGACCTTTTTCTAGCTTGTTAGTGGTTACCTTAAATGGCGTAAGAACGGCTTGCCACGTTGGGTGTAGGACGAGCCCCTGGCCTAGTGTGTATAGGCTGCGGTTGTTGTGCCACTGGGAAGGGGGGTTCTACATCTGCCTGCCGAGTGAATCTAATGGCCCTAACTTGTTAGACGAACTTTTAAGTGGCTTTATATGATTTCCTGTGTTTTGGGCCTAGCTAACCCATGCATTTGGAAGTCATAACTCACAGTAAAAGTGTACACCTCTGCGCAGAGTTAAAAACTGGTATACTAGCCGTGCTCACGGATACGAGCGGCCTTGGAACATTTACAGATAGATGATCACCATTGCAATATCATGTTTACTTATTGTTGATATTATGCTCATGTTAATGTTATTCATTATTCTTAATTACAATTGATCATTTGTTCACTATTGGGAATTGGTTCATCTTGATGCTACACAATTGCTAAATATATGATGACTAAAAGCTAAACGCAGTCAAACAATGTCTAGCCTTTTGAGCTTCATGAACCCTGTGTTATATTTGTTGAGTTCGACATGGACTCACCCTTGCTATTTCAACCATAACAGATGAAGATTATGAGGAAGATTATCGTAATGAGTACTAGTCTTGGTGTCAACCAGTCAACCGTGTCCCTGTGTGGAGTTTCCGCTGGAGATTTACTATTAGTTATTATTATCTATCGTTCAAGACTATGTCTTAAATATTTATTCGCTATGTAATAAGCACTGTGATGATACTATGTAATTTGTCTACTTATGTGTGCGATCATATCCTGGGGCGCACATGAGTACTTTATGCATCCTATTTTTGTTCTTAAAAATGGGTGTGACAGATTGGTATCAAAGCCAGGTTGACTGTAGGACGCAAGCCTAGTTAGAATGGTCGTTATTAACATCTATGCTTCACTTATTTCATGCTTACTCCTTGCACCTTGTTAATTACTAAATTTTTTTTTATGCTTCCTCTACTTTATTCTATTGCGAAAATACATTGATTCTATCTAATTTATGTCTAAATCTTATAGATGCCTCCTCATCCCCGTCTGTCAGCTGCACAGTACATTGCCCGTTTCAAACCTCAGGAGCCCCATGAAGATGGTGACCAAGAGCTATCTGATGCTGAATCAAGAGTTGGTGACACTCCAATGGAGGATGTAGTTATGGGGTGGACCACGAAGCTTCATATCATGGTTCCTAAGGCTGATGCTTTCTTCCATGATATGCTGATAAAAACCTTGGACAACTACTACTACGACTGGGAAGCTATGTTGGAGTATCGCAGTGTAGAGTATAATCATCCATAGATGGATTCCTATTGGGAAACGGAGTTATGGGTTAAGAAAAGGGATCCAACCACTAAGGAGCCTAAGGTGGAGTCAAAGTTCATTACCCGAGTGAGCCGGGCAACCGTTGAAACAAGCATGGAGGATGTCGCCTATAATGCGTTCGTTTATTACCATAGTCTACGCTCGGATAAGACATTACAGGGTGCACTCTGGCACTTTCCTTGCTTCCTACATGACAAGGGTGTTTGGACCGTGCCGCTTGCAGATGATTCATCCTTGACTCTACAAGCTACAGTGGGATTAGCTCGTAAATTGGCTCTCCATGAGGTGGATTTGAAGGATGAGTTGCTGAAGGAAAAAGAACTTAAGGAGCAAGCTTATAAGGAGATTGACCAATTAAGGGCGGAGTTAGGACGTCCCAAGATTTATGAGAAGCTTAATTAGAAAATAGAAAAAATCCCTATGTAATAGGAACGATAGTAGTTGCGAGTCAATTTTAAGTTTGGATTGTTTTGAGAGTCAGTTTGTGGTGTGAACAATTGTGTGATTGATGGATTGTTATTATGATAATGTGTGATTTGGATCTTTGTAATGTGTGCTGGAGTTTTGTAGACATGCCTACAAGTTCCATGGTTAAGAATATTAAGTTTGATCAAAATATATCAGTTGAATATGAGGTGAACTTAGTTCTGTCCTTTGCTGATTTTTGGATCAGTCTGGGATGTTTTAGAAATAACTTAAAATCCGTTCATGAGAAATTTAAGAAATTTTACTGGGAATAAATAGACTTCTATATCTTTCCAACCTCATAAGAATCACTTTAATATCTATTAAGAGTTAATAGATATATCTGTTCCAAGTTGGGGTTACTGCACAGTCTGGAATTCTGAAACAGTTTCGGTTAAGTTCAGTTTTTGGCCAATTTATTGACAGAATCAGAAAAAGTGTTGTGAATAAAAGTTGTAGATAATTTTGTAAGCTTTCCAACCATGTAAAGATCATCTGAATTGGACGTCTGTAGCTCAAGATATGACAGTTTTACTGATCAGCTGAAATTGGAATTCGCCAGAGAAATCAGATTTTGCTTATCTATTGAATACATCATCTTGGATCGTACTGAATTTCATTTTCTGTGTTTTTGGAAACAGATGTCAGGCAGAGGTCGTGGCAGAGGTCGTGGAGGTGCTAACCCACCCATTACTATGGAGAAACTCATGCAAACTCAGAATCAGATGATGCAGATGTTTATGCAGCATATGCAGAACAATCCCCCTGCGGGAGGACCACCACCTGTGCAAGTGAGGGATAAGCGTGGGAAATTTTAAAGGGACGCCCTCCAGTGTTTTCTCATGCTGCTGATCCTTTAGAGGCAGATGATTGGGTGAGAGCAGTTGAGAAACAGCTGAATATAGCCCAATGCAATGATATGGAAAAGGTGTTATATGCATCTGGTCAGTTACAGGGGACAGCTCAGACTTGGTGGGAGTCGTATCAAGCTGCACACCCTAACAATGCTCCTCCTATCACTTGGAATGAGTTTGTTAGATATTTTCGAGCTCGTCATATTCCTGAAGGTATAATTGAGCTGAAGCAGGAAGAATTTAGAAACCTCAGGATGGGACAGATGAGCGTTAGTGAGTATCATGACAGGTTCACCCAGTTGGCTCGCTATGCTCCTAATGAAGTGAGGAAAGATGCAAATAGGCAGCGTCTTTTCTTAAAGGGGATTTATTATGATCTTCGCTTGCAGTTGAAGGGGAATAACTATGCTAGTTTTCAAGAGCTTGTGAACAAAGCTATTGTGCTTGATAATGAGCACAAGGAGATGGACAGGAAGAGGAAGATGAAAGTACAAAGCTCAGGAAGCAACAACCGTCAGCGCACTAATTCTCAGCATGGTTTTCATCAGAAGTTTCAGGGACCGGTTAGTCAGTGGAATCACAATTCAAATCAGAGGTGGTCCTAGAATTGGCAAAGTAACCAGTCTCAGCAGCGTTCTTCATATCCGTAGCGTCAACAGTATCAGCAGATTGGGCAACAGACTCCTCACACTGGAAATCTCAATGCTACCCCATGAAGAATAGTGCTCCCAGCACGCCTACTAGATGCTTTGTCTGTGGTAAAGAGGGACATATGTCTTACCATTGTCCTGAGAAGCAGAACCAGCAGACTCCTCAGAGCCAGAAGAGCAACCAGAGGCAATCTGGTACTGGAAGGGTGAATCACGTGTCTTCTGATACAACTCATGATGCGCCGGAAGTTATGATTGGTACGTTCAATGTACATTCCACTCCTGCAACTGTTCTTTTTGACTCTGGAGCATCTCATACATTCATTTCCAACATTTTTGTTAAAATGCATAGTATACCCATGCTAGCTATGAAAGAACCTCTCTTAGTAAATTCACCTGGAGGTACCATGCAAACCAGTAATCGTTGTCTTCCAATTAGTATGATTTTAAGGGGGGTAGAGTTTAAGATAACTCCTATAGTGTTGAGGACATCTGGTATTGATGTGATATTGGGTATGGACTGGATGAAACAAAATCAGACAGAGATTCAGTGTCAGCAGAAGGTGGTAGTTGTGACTGCACCTAATGGAGATAAAATCAATATGGATGTAGCAGTGCAGAAGCAACCAACCGCTGTGGTGAATCAGCTTGAAGATGCTATTAAAGAGAATTCAATGATTGAGGAATTTCCGGATGTCTTTCCTGATGAATTGCCAGGTATGCCACCTGACCGAGACATTGAATTTCTTATTGAATTATTACCTGGAACTGCACCTATAGCCAAATGACCATATAGAATGGGAGTAGATGAATTAGTAGAACTTAAGAAACAAATTAAAGAATTACAAGATAAAGATTTTATTCGACCTAGTTTATCACCTTGGGGTGCGCCAGTTATTTTTGTTGACAAGAAAGATGGTGGTCAGAGGATGTGTGTTGATTATCGGTCACTAAATGAGGTAACTATCAAGAATAAGTACCCTTTGCCCAGGATTGATGATTTGTTTGATCAGTTGAGAGGTGCTTGTGTGTTCTCTAAGATTGATTTACGTTCTGGTTATCATCAGTTGAAGATTTGTGCCTCTGATATTCCAAAGACAGCTTTTACTACAAGGTATGGGTTGTATGAGTATACTGTTATGTCATTTGGCTTGACCAATGCACCTGCATACTTTATGTATATGATGAATAAGGTGTTCATGGAATATTTGGATAAGTTTGTGGTAGTGTTTATTGATGATATACTGGTATTTTCCAAGACAGAGGAAGAGCATGCTAAACATTTGAGGTTGGTATTGCAGAAGCTTAGAGAGCATAAACTGTATGCGAAACGAAGTAAATGTGAGTTTTGGTTGAAGGAAGTTTCTTTCCTTGATCATATTGTTTCTAATGGAGGGATATCAGTGGATCCAGGTAAAATGAAGGATGTATTAAATTGGAAACCACCTACTGATGCTAGCGAGATTCGTAGTTTTTTGGGATTGGCTGGATATTACAGACGGTTCATTGAAGGGTTTTCTAAACTTGCTAAACCTATGACATCTCTGTTAGAGAAGAATGCCAAGTTTGTGTGGTCTGAAAAATGTCAAGCTAGTTTTGAAGAATTGAAGAAGAGGTTGACTACAGCGCCTGTATTGGTTTTGCCAGATTTGAGTAAGAAGTTTTTTATTTATTGTGATGCTTCTCGTCAAGGTTTGGGATGTGTTCTTATGCAAGAAGGCAGAGTTGTGGCTTATGCATCTAGGCAGTTGAGAAAGCATGAGTTGAATTATCCTACGCATGATTTGGAGTTAGCAGCTGTAGTTCATGTTTTAAAGATTTGGAGACATTATTTGATTGGACATAAGAGTGATATATATATACTGATCATAAGAGTTTGAAGTATATTTTCACTCAGTCAGACCTGAATTTGAGGCAACGCAGATGGTTAGAGTTGATTAAGGATTATGATATTGAGATACACTATCATCCTGGTAAGGCTAATGTAGTAGCTGATGCTCTTAGTAGGAAAAGTTATGCCAATGAGATACGGACGTTATCTATGACTAGTGAGTTATGTGCTGAATTTGAATATTTGAATTTGGGGATTGTTACTAATACAATGGAATTAGTGATAGAGCCTACCTTAGAGCAAGAAGTTTACAAGGGTCAGTTGAAGGATGAGAAACTAAAGAAGATAGCGGAAGATATAGTGATTGGTAAGTCACCAGGGTTTCGAATGGATGATAATGGGATTTTGTGGTTTGGAAAGAGGCTGTGTGTACCTGAGGATCAAGCTGTTAGACAGGCAATTCTTCGTGAAGCTCATGAGTCAGCTTATTCTATTCATCCTGGTAGTACTAAGATGTACTTGGATCTTAAACAGAAATATTGGTGGGTTGGATTAAAACGAGATGTGGCTAAGTATGTGGCATTGTGTGATACTTGTCAGAGGGTGAAAGCAGAGTATCAGAGACCTGCTGGATTGTTGCAACCAATGAAGATTCCTGAATGGAAGTGGGAGGAAGTTGGTATGGACTTTATAGTAGGGTTACCGCGTACTCAGAGGGGTTATGATTCTATTTGGCTGATAGTAGATAGATTGACTAAAGTTGCTCATTTTATACCAGTCAAAACTAATTATACGGGAGTACAATTAGATACCTTGTATATGGAGAGAATAGTCTGTTTGCATGGAGTTCCAAAGAAGATTGTGTCTGATCGAGGTTCGCAGTTTACATCACACTTTTGGAAAGCTGTACATGAATCTTTGGGAACCAAATTGAATTTTAGTACGGCATATCATCCACAGACAGATGGGCAGACTGAAAGGACCAACCAGGTATTAGAGGATATGTTGAGAGCTTGTGCATTGCAATATGGAACTAGTTGGGATAAGAGTTTGCCTTATGCAGAATTCTCTTATAATAATAGTTATCAACAGAGTCTTAAGATGGCACCGTTTGAGGCTTTGTATGGACGTAAGTGTAGAACTCCATTGTTTTGGGATCAGACAGGTGAATCTCAATTGTTTGGTACAGATGTTCTTAGAAACGCAGAAGATCAAGTGCGGGTGATTCGTGAGAATTTGAGGGTGGCACAGTCTCGTCAGAAGAGTTATGCTGACAATAGAAGAAGAGATTTAGTTTTTGAGGTAGGTGATTGTCTATTTGAAGGTGTCACCTATGAGAAGTGTGAAGAGGTTTAACATGAAAGGCAAATTAGCACCAAGGTATGTTGGACCATTTAAAGTTATTGCTAGACGTGGAGAAGTTGCTTATCAGTTGGAGTTGCCTGAGAATTTGTCTGGAGTACATGATGTGTTTCATGTTTCACAACTTAAGAAGTGTTTGCGTGTGCCAGAAGAGCAGATACCTTTAGAAGAATTGACTGTTAAGGAGGATCTTACTTATGAAGAATTTCCGATCAAGATTTTAGAAACTGCTGAGAGAGTTACTCGAAGTCGGGTTATTAAAATGTGCAAGGTGCAGTGGAATCGATATTCAGAGGCAGAGGCAACTTGGGAAAGAGAGGATGAATTAAGGAAATCATATCCGTAATTGTTTGAGTAAGCAGTCCAATCTCGAGGACGAGATTCTTTTAAGGGGGGTAGAATTTGTAACACCCAAATTTTAGGGATAATGAATTTTAAATAAATTAGATAACAATTAATGGCAAATTAAAATTTTAAAACTATTTGGTGATGCATTCATGCTGTTGCATTTATTTTATTTTATGGTGTGGATATATTTGTTTTATTTGATTTGGTTTAGGAAAATTTGATTTGAAAATGTGTTTGGAAAATTAGAAAAGAAATGGAAAATAAAAAGGAAATTCTTACATGTTCAGCTTGTGCAGCCCAGCTAGTGGCCTATTTCCATTTCTCGGTCTTGGGCCGCCGAACCGAGCCGAGCCCAGAGTTCTCCGTTTTATCCCGCGTCGTGGCCGCGTGGGCCGGCCCAGCAGACGAGCAGCCCAGACGGCCCGAGCCAGCAGCCGCGCTCTCTCCTTCCTTGTTACGCTGACCAGCCGGGCCCCCTTGTCAGTGCCCTCTTCCACCTCCGGTTCATGGCCGAGACAGACTCTATCACCGATAGAATTCGATTTCCTCCGTTTCAATGTCTTGGACCGCAAGCCGTGTATCCATATAAGATCGTGATGACCCCCGTGTTCCGTTTTTCTTTTCACGCACTGCCTTAGGTCATAGCTTCGTTGTCGGAAGTTGGGTTTGGATCTCGCCGGGTTGAAGTCAAGGCCGCCGCGGTTGAGCTCGACGGTAGCCACCTCCTTGCTATCAAAAATCTTTCTGGTGCTTTTGTCTCGAGGTGAAGTGTACGTAGTAGCTTTATTTTTCTTCCTTTTGTTCTAAGAGCTCATACTTTCATGTCGGGATTCACAGGGGGGGATTTCTGCCTATTCGGGTAAAGCATCACCGACGAGCTCTTTCGGCCTAAGATAAGACCCTAGGTGAGTTCGTGATAAGGTTCTTTTTCGTTTGGGACAATTCGTGGGTCGATTGGTGGTCTGAGTCGCGAGATTGGCTGTTTCCGGCGAGGTGGCGCGTGGCGGTAATGGTGGCCGGCGGCCGGCATTGGAAGAGATGGCCGGGATTCTCTTTCTCTCCCCTAGATTGAATAATAACCGTCCAATCTCAGATCAACGGTTGAGATTAGAACGTAACTGTTCGCGTGGCAAATTTTCTAAAGAGACCCTTAGCTTTTTAATAATCAACCCGCCATCCAAAGCGCATTTCTAAAAATGCGTTTTC